>OZ030017.1:84977918-85145418 GCA_964023405.1 Apodemus agrarius
GAAACAGCACGGTGGGTGGGGCTAGAGGAGTGATCACACTGAGCTCCTGCTGGGAAGACCACACTGGTGCCTTGAAGGAATGAAAGCCATCAGTGCCCTGTCCGGAAGGGAGATTGTTCTTGTTATAACTGCAAGTGTGAGAAGAGGCCTAGGTGAGAAGTGAGGTAGGCAGGCATTGTCCTTGGAGAACAGCAGTGGCCATCTTCCATGACTTTCTGAAAAGTAACATTTGTCATGCAGAAAGAGGTCTCAGGAAACTGTGATTGGGCATAGCAGTAACTCTGTAGGAAATAGAGATGTAATTTTCACTCCTGGGTGCTCTCTTCCATCAGCCACATCTAATCTTGTTGTTGTTGGTACTGTTGCTGCTGCTGCTGTTGTTGTAGTTTTTAAACAGGGTTTCTCTGTGAAGCTCTGACCGTCCTAGAGCTCTCTCTGTTTAAGGCTGGCTTTGAACTCACAGAAATCTGCCTCCCTCTGCATCCTGGGTGCTGGGACTGATGCCCCAGTGTGGGGAAATGGAGGAGGGGTGGAAGGTGGGAGTGGGTTGGGGGGAGGGGCATCTTCTTGGAGGCAGGGGGTGGGAGGATGGGTTGGGAGCTTTCTGGGAGGTGGTAACTAGGAAAGGGTATAGCATTTGAAATGTAAATGAAGAATATATTAAATAAAAAATGTGCTTTATTACTGCCTAGCAGCATCTAATCTTTCGGCATCGTGCTATGATGTTGTCTTTGACAAAGTCCATACTCAAGAGCTATGCAATCAAGTTACAAAGCTAATTGAAAAAAAATTAGAATTATCATGTTTGAAGTCAGCTTATAATCTTGGTTGGACTGTGTTTGTAGGTATGATTGGCTACATGTGGCCCATGGACGACAGGGTGGATAAGCTTGGAAGTGTTCGGCATCATCTTGATGGAAGATAAACAAAACTAAAGGCACTAGTACAATGTGAGGAGTATGAGAGGGGACATAACATTTGGATAACTCCACATGGTTGCCATGATATGATTTCTTATGTAGTCCCACACTGACCTCCGTGTCTTGATCTTCCCATGTATTGGTGGGGCAGGCTTGTACTCCACGGCCAGTTTTTTATAACATTTTAAAGTGCTAATTTAGATGTCTTGTTTAGGCATACAAAGAGTGCATAAAGTTAAAATTATAATAAAAAGCCAGGAAAGTGATCGCCAAATTAAAATAATTTTTATCTTGTGGAGAGGGTGAAGTGGGGGTGGAGGCTTGCAATGATCTGTGGATTCTGTTCTTAAACTGATCCCTGTGCCACTGTGCTGCTATTTTTTGATGCCTTATATGCACACGGACATATGCACACATGCACACATGCACACATACACATATGCACATAAGCATATAAATTTTGTTACACAGAAGGTATTTATTGTTTGTGGGTTGGTTTGTTTTTTCGGGACAGGGTTTCTCTGTATAGCCCTGGCTGTCCTGGAACTCACTCTGTAGACCAGGCTGGCCTCGAATTTAGAAATCTGCCTGCCTCTGCCTCCCAAGTGCTGGGATTAAAGGCGTGCACTACCCCCACCCGGCTTCTTTGTTTGTTTGTTTGTTTGTTAGTTAGAAGGTATTTAAATAATTAAAAACATAAGCAGTGAGCAGGCTAGATGATAAGAGTTCCAGGCTGCGACTGTAAAGAACCTGTCCTTCATACTGGGTCGAGCAATTAGCAATATTTTCACTTACATCATTTTATTCTTCCTAATCTGTCTTTGAAATAAGTCTCATGGACATGACTTTAGGGCAAAGCCATGCGGAAGGAACCACAGTTCAGTTAGGAACTTGATAGGGATCAATAGCAGAAGAGGGCATGGGAATTCCAGATTGGCACCTATTGACACTAAAAGGAACAGCTCTCACCTCAAAGGAATAAAAGACATGGTTTATTCTGGAGTCAAATCTGTGACCTGTTAATCTGGGTTTATGTCTCCCTAAATTCAATGTTCTAACTAGGAATCAGTTCCATGAAATTTTTACAGTAACAGAAGAAAGAGAGTTATATATAACTCTCTTTGTCACACACACACACACACACACACACACACACACACACACATAAAACAAAGATATATATAAAACAAAGATATATATATACACACATATATAGGCTTTTAAAACATGAAGTGGTTAAGCCTTGCACAATAGCACATGCCTTTAATACCAGCACTAAGGAGACAGAGGCAGGCAGATCTCTTAGTTTCAAGCCAGTTTTCTCTACATAATGAGGTCCAGGTTAGCCAGGGCTGCATAGTGAGACCTGTCTGAAAGTGTGTGTGTGTGTGTGTGTGTGTGTGTGTGTAAGAGAGAGACAGAGAGAGAGAGAGAGACAGAGACAGAGAGACAGAGAGACAGAGACAGAGAGACAGAGAGACAGAGACAGAGAGAGAGAGACAGAGACAGAGAGACTGAGAGACAGAGGGACAGACAGCCACAGATACACAGAGAGAAACAGAGACAGACAGAGACACACAGACATACACAAATGTACAGACAGAGAGAAGGAGAAAGAGAATGCATTGGTAGAAACAATAGCTGTGGAGTTGCAGCAGGAAGGAGGATCTCAGCCATAGGCCTCTGATATCATCTGATCACATTCTTAGCCCTTCAAATGGTGGTGAATAGAATTTTGCTGTTTATACATCCCCATTTTTAAAAACCTGTTCATAAGGATGCTAGGTGTGAGAGGGTTGACAAGGAATGCCTCTTTAGGGGCTCTTTAGGCCCCCAGTTCTGCAACATTCCAGACCTACTGCCTCTGTCACTGAAACTTCAATCAGTCTTCAGAAGCATGGCTTGTTAGGATTCTCTCCTCCTCAGAATCCATCTGTCACTCCATCTTCACTTTTCTTGGTAAAGGCTAAACCATCTGGGGAAGATAAAGCATGGTTCTCCCCTTGGCAGATGAAAGTTGGGGTCTCTTTTTCCTTTTGAGACAAAGGTTATGTACCTCAGACTGGCCTTGAACTTGAGATGTACCCAGAGATGTCCTTAAACTTCTGACCCGCCTGTCTCTGCTTTCCCTAGGACTCTTTCAAATCAGCAGAGAGCCTAGCCATCCACACTGCCGTGGCAGTCACTGAAAATGGCAATTTGCCAATGGGGTGAGAAAACCCTCTTCTATAAAACCTTCTGTAAAACCAACAACAGGAGACCCTGTGGATAAAGCAAATAGAGTCTAGCATAGTTGGCCAGCAGAAAGTGCGTGGTCCGAAAGTCACAAAACAGCCAAGGTAAGCAATGAGGAATCAAGCTCCTTCCATGGTCTCACTTAAGGGGCAGTCGGTCCCAGGCTGAGTTTGCAAACGCAGAGACTACAGCAGCGGCTGGGCTGGCTGTCCTGAGGCTGCTCTGCAGATGAGGCCATTCATCAAGGCAGGCATCCCCCAGCTTGCTGAGGAGACCAATTAGCATCACTCTTCGGAGATGGATCTCTTCTCCGGGCTGCATCTTTTAGCAGTGAGCCAGGAAGAAAACGACTTTCAGAGGTGATGTAGGGTGGCAGAACTCGGCAAGAGGCGGGCAGAGCTTTCTGATCTGGTGTGTCTTCTGGAGATGCTGAAATGCTTTTCCTAGGGTGGGTTTTATTTTCTTTGACACGCAGGCACAAGTTTTCAGATCCACTTGACTTTCCTTCTGTGACCCATTTTACCTCCCACATCACTTTCAAAAAACTTGGCACCGAAGCTGTGACTTTTTCCAAACTGTGGCTCAAACACACTTCTGTTTCAAAGTGGGACTCGGGAAATATTCAGCGCTAAATCTCCCTGCAGCTGGCTCCCTGCATTTGTGAGACAACAAAGCCCCGGGCTCTCCCATTAGTTGGAGTCCCTGCATTTCCGGTTGCTCACTCAGGTTCCCTGCGGAGTTCCACAGAGCCCCCTTCCTTCCTCAGAGCTACAGAAGGGGCAAGGTGAGCGTTTCCTGGGGAATCTTCTGTGTCCTGCTTACTTCCCAAACTGTTCAAAACCACCTCACCCAACCCCATCTAACCCGGTGGAAAACAGTTTCACACTATATAATTGAACTTTCTGCATGAGAAGTCACAGCTCAGACATTTAGCTGTGTTTTTTCACAGTCAATAAATGAATAAATTGAAACGCTCGTGCGCAGCTGGGGCTCCTGAGGCAGAGAATCACTGTGTCTTGGGCACATGACTTCATATCGCACCCCTCCTCCTAGCACTGAGGTAAGTTGGGTGAATCTAGTGCAGACCCCTTTTCCTTTTTCAACTTTAAAATTAATCATATGGCCAACCAACCCAAATTTCATCGTAGTAGAGAATTCAGTAGTAGAGAATTTGGAGGTAAGTCAAACTAGGAATGTTCCTCTTCTCCATTTCTTATTTTGTTGGTAAAATATGCATGATATAGAATGCACTGTTTCATCTCCTTAACAAGTGTACAGCTTTGTGACACTAGGCATGCTTACAATATATCAGTATCCGTGTCCAGGTTTTCAAGGTCCAGAAAAGAAACTGTGTGTCCATTTGTAATATGGCTGAAAAAACTCCCCCCGGGAGGGAGGAGAGAGGCTCATAGACCCAGGAAGTTGAGGAAATGTACCTATTATTATATACAGTGTTGGGTTTTATTTATTTTATTCTGTTTTATTTATCGTTGGCATTTTCATATGCCTTTAAAGCATATTTAGGGAATATTTATCATCACGCTCCCCATTTTCTTCTCATTCCCCTCCTCCTCTCTGGATTTCTTCCTCCACTCAGCGTGCTCCCCTCCTACTTTCATTCTTTGCTGTTTTAAGAACCCACCAGATTGACTGAGGTTGCTTGTGTGCACGTGGACGTGAGGTTATTTATTAGACCATGGAGAGCCTGCCCTTTTTACACCACTGAGGAATAATGTTTATCCTTTCCCCGGCAGCCAGCAGCTGCCAGCTCCATCTCGGGTAGATCTTGTGCGGGCAACCACAGCTGCTGAGTCCATGAGCACCACGGCTAGGCCAACATCAGAAGACAGCATTTTACAACACCCTTCTCAGCCTCTGGCCCTTCCATTCCTTTGGTTTCCTATTTCACAATGTTTCCAGAGATTGATCACCCCCACCTGCCCCGTGTGTGTGTGTGTGTGTGTGTGTGTGTGTGTGTGTGTGTGTGTGAGAGAGAGAGAGAGAGAGAGAGAGAGAGAGAGAGAGAGAGAGAGAGAGACTATGTCCCATTCAGGACTGAGTAATCAATAGCCATTTATTTTCAGCACTCTGACCAGGTATGAACCCCTGCATTAACAACCCAACACTGAAAAAAAGCTGAGAGCCTCGAAGACGAGCGAGGTCTGGCTTCTGATGAGTCACAGGGAGGTTTAAACGTCCATTTAAAGACGTTTAGTCTTTAAAGACTCTGCTGGGGCCATTTGATATTTTGAATTAAGAAGCTGTGCTGTTCTTGTCATCTGGGGAAGGAGAATTGGCTGTGATTAACAAGAAGCCAGAGCAGTAACATGGAATCTTTGCCTTGCTGGGACAATTGATAATGGTCAACTGGGGCTGAAGAATCAGATGTACTTAAGAGGTGAGCGTCATTGAGGTAAAACTTCTGGGAAGTGTTTACTTAGTGTTAGAACACAGAAGCTGTGGTCCAGAGGGGCTGAGGCTATCCCTTATACTGGAAGGTAAATTTGACAGAGCGTTAAGAGTTTCCCAGGTAGTATCTGATTTGAAGACACGAAAGGGTCACGGAGAGCTAAGGCTTCACACTATGAGAGGACACTGGTGAATGTGTAGCCTTAATTGGAGAAAAATCCCAGGACTGAAGGGTTCCTGGAGAGAAGTTGAGGCTTAGAGCAATGTTTCGGGGTTAGAGTTCCTGACAAGAGCCCAGGAGAGGTTCTCGGTGAGAGAACAGCCTAGCTGGAGCAAAGGCCCCAGGCGCTTCAGATGCCAGTACATGGGAGGACCACCGAGGGCGGCGGCAGTACGGAGTGAGCTTGAAGCTATGAGACAAGCTGTGTGTGTGTGTGTGTGTGTGTGTGTGTGTGTGTGTGTGTGTGTGTGCTGCAGATGGCGAAGCCGGAGAAATGGCTCTCCCAAGACCCGCTGGAGTCAGAAGATCACAACTGGGTTCCAGATATCAAGCACTGAATTTTTCACACCTACTGAATATTGATTCTACTTTAATTTGAGAGTAACTGTGTCCTGATTCTTCCTTCTTGGAGTAAGGAAGTGTGTAATTTAGTTTTGATTTTATAGTAGTTAATATATAAGGGACTTTAAAATTTTAGAGAAACTTTGGAATTTTAGAGGTACTGTGGATATTTTCCTTATGCTTTCAACTTTGAAAGAAACCTTGAATGTTTTCAAGAAAGTCCATTTTTTAAAGCATTTGAATTTGCAAAGATAGTGGGACTTTTAAAAGTTGGAGTGCTTATTAATATAAACATATTGATCTTAATATGAGATATTGGAGATGAAAAAAGAAATGTTATGGATTAATAAATGACAGGTTTAAGTAACAATATGTTAATTATGCTGGTTGACTTTGTCAACCTGATGTAATCCTAGACATATCTGGGAAGAGAAAATCTTAATTGATAAAATGCCTCTATAAAATTGGCCTGTAGGCAAGTCTGTGGAGAATTGTTTTGATTAAAGATTGATATGGGAGGGTTCATTTCACTGTGGGTAATGCCACCCCTGGACAGATAGTACTGGATTGTATAAGAAAGCAGACTGAGTAATCCATGAGATGCAAGTCACTTAACAGCATTCTTTTGTGGTTTCTGCTTCAAGGAGGCTGCCTTGATTGTCTTATCTGTCTTCTCTTGATGATAGACAGACTGTGACCTTAGTATTGTAAGCTGAAATAAACTCTTTGCTTTGAACTGTTTTCCTTCAATGACCTTAGGTCTTAGTGTTTTAGCACAGCAATTAAAAACAAAAACAAAAAACAAAACAAAACAAAAAACTAAGACACCAAGTTGAAAGCAGCACTAATCTATGGATATACACATAACTGTTTAGAAAGTAGTTTGACAACATGTCCATTTACAAAAATCAGAAGTCAGTGACCTATTAGGGCCTATGACTTCCTTAGTCATAGGCTTTTAACAAACTGAATAGTATCAGGCATGACTTTATCCTTGTATAGTGGGCCTTGAATCAAATAGAAAAGTAATTGGTTATCCCAAGACATCATGACCATTACCACACCAGTTCACATCTTATCTGGCAAATTAGTACTATAGAATACAAAGAGTCCACCATTGGTACAGCCATTGATGGCTCCCTGTCAAAAAAAAAAAATCCTGAATAAAATCTTCCAACACTGTAAAAACTAACCAGAAAATAAGAAGTTTCCAAGTCTGTTCCAGCTTAATTTCTCTCGATTTTGCCTTCAGCGGTCGGGTCTTACCATCCAGCTCTGATAGACAGCCAAGAGTGACGGCAGTCGCTTGTCTAATCTCTCATGGCGTCTTGGAGCAGCACTATCCATCCATGCAGAGAGCTCAGCTGTATTCCCTTCAAAATTAAGGACATTTATTTTGAGGCTCAGAAACACAGAAATCAGGGAAATCAATGAGTTACAAGATCCAGAACATTTCTATTTAAGATTACCAGTAAGGGAAAAATCCCACCATCCTGTCCCCGGCCAGTGCCCTAGGACAAGCCCAAGATTCCAGAAACTTTGTCTCCCATAGGATTTCTGAAAAGTGGCTACCTACCTCCTGCCCCCAAGCAGCTTAGGAGCCCAAAGCCTGAAAAATAGGCAGTGGCCTTAACTGCCACCCATAGTTCTGAAAAGCAGTTTATCCAGGAAAACAGGTTTTAAGGCTCACAAAGCCATGCCTTCCCTGTTCTTGATTCTCAACTGCAAAAATTATTCTCTGCCTCTGCCTGGTCCATTCTCCTGTACTCTTGAGAAGCTGTGCCCCTGAGTCTGGGGAGGGGGGCTTCACCTCTCAGACCAATCAAAGTTTGATCTCACTGTTAGATGTCCGATGGAGTCTTTATTATCTCATATCCCCCTACCTGCTTACTTCTTGCAGTGAATACATAGCCAGTGATCAATTAATGGGGAAGAGGAGCCTCTGGAGAAGCTGCCTGCAGCTCACAGCTCTGCAGGCACAACTTGGTTTGATCTTCACCTCTGCTCCTGTGGAGTTTTCCAGGATACAGTTGTCTTTCCATAATCCCAAAACTCATTGGCTCACCAAGCTAGAATGGAGTAATTTCTTTGTTCTGTCATTTATTCTTTATATAGGGTTCATGTCTCCCAGGAAAAGTTACACAGACACACAAAACAGGGTTCACTCAGATTGCAGGATGTATCAGGATTTCATTTTTATGAGTGAATACCATTTCATTCATATATATATATATATATATATATATATATATACACACACACACATATATATATATATGTATATATATATGTGTGTGTGTGTGTGTGTGTACATATATATAATATCACCTTGCTCATCTATTTATCTATTGATGGACATTTGGATGGTTTCCAGCCTTTAGGTCTTCTGAATAATGTTTAAAGAAAGACAAGAGCACATGCATTTAAGTCCCTGCTTTCAGGTCTTTGATTCTACATCTTGAAATGAAATCTCTGGCTCACAGGGTAAGCTTTTGCTTGCTCTTTTGAGGAAACAGTCTCCCCTTTTCAACTCATTAGCACAGCACCTGGTTGTTGACATTGAGTGATAGCAGACATGAAATACTTCAACCCGAGGGAGAAATCTCTCTCTGGAACAGGGGATTTCAGAAGTCTGGTTAAGTTGGAGAGAATTGGAAAACATTCCTTTGTAAGATGAATTGGAAGAAACATTTCAAAACACACAGTCACCACCAATCCCACTCATACTTAAAATTGGATAGAGTACAACTGTCACATTTATCCCTGAAATAATAGGTACAGCTCTCCTGTTTCAGTCCAATAGCTTTGGGTAATATCAAAGTCGCAATCTAGTTTAGTCTCTCCAGCAGCAAATGGCAGATCTATCATCTTACCTGGTAGTTCTTCTTACTGCACTGACCAAGATGGGGGGAAAAAACACAAAGAGAAAGAATTAACGATATCATGCTTCCTAAATTACTGATCCCTTATGACTCCTAATTTGAAACATTCGTGATGGAAATATTGAGCAAGTATCTTATAAGTACCAGGACTCATCAGTTTATTTTGTAGATGCTATATGGAACATCCAAGCTTCTCAAGAGAAATGGATTATTATTATTATTTTTTTACAAATAGCATTGTAAGAAGCAACACTATTAAACACCCTGAGGGAAGAGTGTGTGGAAAGATGAGTGAGATGTATTTTTTTGTTCACAAGTTCTCGCACCACAGGACAGTTGTGATTATTTATATTAGCCAGTGAGCTTACTGGGTCTTATATGAATTACTTATTCCGTAATACTGTACTTTGCCCTAAGTAGAAAACACACTTTTAGTTAAGCTAATCATTGGTGAGTTGTATGAATCTGGTGTATTATAGGAGAACTTAAAATGGAGGAAAAAGTACATTTTGTTTTGGTTTCTTTAGAGAGCATCTCTCCATATAACCTCAGCTGGTGCACCTCCCATCTCTAGCTAAGTACCAAGATTATTTGTAGGCTTGCTGTCTCAGTTCTAAACAAAAACTAAATATTTATGGATCAGGAACTTTGTGGACTACATTTAATTGTAAATTATACATTAATGGCTCTATTTGATAGAGATAGAAACCAATACTTGGTGAGATTAAGGCAGTTGCCTGCAGTCCCCAGGCCAGTAAGGCTGAGCTGTGACACCACCCAACTAGCTCTCAAATGTCCCTCTTGGCTACCCTTCCAACATTAGGAGTTTCTGACAATTTCATCTGATCCTTACTGGGCTGACATCATTTTTCTAAGCAGGTCAGACTGCTCCCTAACCAGTGAACACAGGTATGAGAGAGGGTCATTGTGCATACTTTTCTCCTATTTTGACTACATTAATGAAACTTTTGGTTTGCAGAAGAGGTAGAGTCTCTCCATTGATTCACTGCTCTGTAATTCTGGTATGTTGCTATGCAATAACCAACAAGTATTGTTTATTATGACTGTGGAAGTGATGAAGTTGATGTATACCTTGCGGTAACTGTGGTGCTATACCAGTATGTAGATGTGTGTTCCACTGCAACAGTGCCATGTTTGTTTGTTTGTTTGTTTGTTTGTTTTTAACACTTCTGGGACACCCATCCTTCCACTCAACCCAAGGGTGTTGTACAATCTGATAGCTGTCCACTGGCTTTTCTTTAGGTTTTCTTTACCTTTAATTGAGTGTCAGAGTCACAAACTACAATCATTCCTTTCTTAGACTCTTAATCTCAAGATCTCTATATCATTATTAATTACCTTTATTTTCAGGTAGTGAAATGGAATTCAGAGAGATGCCCCCAGCTAGCAAATGGCAGATCTGAGCTCCACAGGAGCCGTCCTACACACACAGTGCTAACACTCACTGCTCTGCCTGAGATGGTTGAAGGAAGTGTGGGGATCCGGTAATTTCCAGGGAACCGGTTATCAGTGGGCATCCTCAGGGGTCCTGGAAGTAATCCTTCAAGTGTATAAAAAACGAGCAAGTAGATATGTTTATGACTCAATGTGCCTTTGTACAAAGATGATGAAGTAGATATGAACATAAATACATTTTTTTTTCTGAGCTGGAGAGATGGCTTAATGAATTCAGATCAGAGAACCTACATGAACAGTTGGGTATGGACACACACCCACATACACACATACACACATACACAGACACACACATTCCATCGTGCTGTTGAGCTCATAGACAAGAGAATTGCTGGTGTTTGTGGGCCACCAGCTTAGACCCGGGTATAATGAGGGACTCTCAAAGGAATAAGGTAGAGAGTGATAGTCTGACAGCTGGTGTCCCCCTCTGTGCTCCATGTATGTATGCACACCTGCAGACATATGTGTACGTACACTCTCCCCAACACATATGCAAGTACACCACAATCCCTGTCTTAGTATGGGTTACTATCGCTATGATGAACTATCATGATCAAAGCAACTTAGGGAATCAAAGGTTTACTTGGCTTACATTTCCATATCACTGTTGATCGATCATTGAAGGAAGTCAGGACAGAAACACAAATTGGGCAGGAGCCTGGAGGCAGGAGCCTCCCAATGCTGTGGAGAGAGCTGCTGCTTACTGCTTTGCTCCTCATGCCTTACTCAGCTTGCTTTCTTATAACACCCACAACCACCAGCTCAGGGATAGCTCCACCCATAATGTGCTGGGCCCTCCCCTATCAGTCACTAATTAAGAAAATGCCCTACAGTTGGATCTTATGGAGGGATTTTTTTTCTCAATTAATGTTCCCTGTTTTGGGATATCTCTATCTTGTATCGTTTATTTAAAGCTAGCCAGGAAAAATGACCCCTGGTCAACTTGACACACAAGTCACTGTTAAGCCATAACCCTTCCTATCGTGATCATTCTCAAGGTCACACATTAACATCAACATCCTAATATAAACATTTTATAAACTTTAAAAGTCTCACAGTTTGGATTTCTCTAGAAATCCAAACAATTTAATTCCAGTCTCTTAAAACATCCAAAGTCTCTTTTTAAATCAAAAATCCCTTTTAAAATTCAGTCTCTCGACTGTGGGCTCTTGTAGAAGCAAACATACGTTAAGTATTTTCTTACTTCAAAAGGAAAGAACCAGGACACAGTCACAACCAAATTAAAGCAAAATTTAGCTTGTGCCAAGTTTATGTAAAACTAGCTTGGACACACACACACACACACACACACACACACACACAACCTCCATTTATTGTTCTCCTCGAAGCAGACTGCATTCCATGGGGCCAGCTACCTCTGACAATGTGCTCCATCTTTGTCCTGTCTGCCTGTCCAGAGTCCCTCTCTCCTGTGTATGAAATGTCCCTTAACATCAGAGAAGAGACACTCCTGTAGGACTTCTAGGGTCTTTTCTAACATTCCTGCTGCAGCACTCACTTAAAATGTCCTTTTCTTCTTTTCATTCTTTCTAAATCGACTAAACATGCATTTATGACCACGTGATTAAACAAGCAGCTAGAGCATTCATTGCAGAGGCACATTTAGACAGTAGTTTAGTGTACAGTGCCTCTCCATGTCCCCGGAGGACTGGTTCCCAGACCATGAGATAAGACAACATTTGATACTCAAATCTTTTCAATTAAATGCTGTAATATTTCCACATATTATACATGTATATATGTATATATACATATATAAACATACATATATATATCCTCTTTTCTATGCTAAATCGTTTTTTATATCATTTGCAGTGCCTAATTCAATGCGATGTTATGTAAATTTAATAGCTGGTAAACACATTATTTACGGAATATACAAGGAAAGAAATTTGTATGTTTAGGCATAACCACAGTGTTTTCTTATTTATCTTATGCTTTGACCACTTTACACATGTACATAAGAAAATGCAATCAGACACACACTTACTCCCTCTCCACTCCCCTTAGAGCCCCCAGTACCTCTTCCTTCTAATTTCATGTCTTCATCTTTGGTGAGCACATAGGTCCAATCAGGGCTGTCCATATGTACATGGATGTGAGGCCATCCACTGGAGCATTGGAGAGACTCAGTAGCTCCACCCTTCAAGAAGAATAATTCTTCCTCCCTCAGCAGTTATTAACCTCGAATAGCTAGCTCTTCAGTAGGGATTGTGGTCTGGAGATCATCTTTCATATCCCATCTGTGCAAGGATTTTGGCTGTCTTGACCTTGTGTAGGTCCAGTGCAGGTGACCATAGCTGGTGTGGGTTCATGGAGTGTATTGATCATGCCAAATCCTAAAGGAAACACTCCTCCACATTCTCTGGCTTTTACACTTTGTTTCCTCACCTACAGTGTTCCCTAAATCTTGGTGATGGGAAGCTAAGCACACTTTGTGTTTGTGGTTGGTTGACCTTCCATTTGAACGTCCAATGGAATTATTTGGGGCCATCAAATATTGGTATTTCTCATGACCATAGGACAGGGCCCCTCCAAATGTGGTTTTCTTCATCCCTGATTCAATTCTTGCTAGACAGAAGTGTGGTTTCCATCAGCCCATTAGGTATTACTAACTAATTGATTTTTATTTCTAGTGATGGGTCATCCTCCTGTGACCTCTCCTTTTATGGATTAACTGCTTACTGCAGGGACCTGTTTTCATTCTTGCACACTGCTCTAAGGCAGTTGATGGTGCTGATGTTATTCTTGGTGTTTAGAGAGGAGGTATAACAGAAGAAATATCTCAATATAGAAACAGGCCTTAGTCAGGCATGGTGGAAAACACCAGTACTCCCGACACTCTGAAGATTGAGTTCTAAGTTAGCATGGGTTCCATAGTGCACCCAAGGTGAACCTGAGATATGCACCAAGACATTGCCTCAAGAAGCCAAACAAACAAACAAACAATTCGTAGGCATGGCTTTCATTGTTGTCTTTGCCTCACATTTTACCTGTAATGCCTCCTTTGAACATGGCTCACATCATAGACTCTTGCAAGCAATGCCATTTTCTCTGACAGTGTCTGGAAAATTCACGAGTGTGAGATGCCTTTGTAATTGGCAGGGAGCAAGGCCTGGGAACGCAGGGCATGTTGGGAAGAAGCATTTGCATTCCCTTTCCCCTGCAGCTTTCTTGAGTGTCTTGTTTCTCTCAAAAGTGTGGAGCCAAGGCCACGGTCTTCATAGGAGCATGGAGTGGACCTTAGCCAAAGAATCCCCATGCCTGTTTTATTTCCATGCAGAGGATCTTGTACTCAGAATCCAGAACCTAGAACAGAATTTACTGAGAGAATTCTGCCATCTGACTCTACCAAGACTCAATAGAGAGCAGCCATTTTTCTTTCTTGATCAGAAACCAGATGAAAAAATAAATAAAAAATATAGTCTACAGCAACCCTGCCGTAGGCTACCAGCAGTCTAAAGTTAGGTCTTGGGGCTGGAGAGATGGCTCAGCGGATAAGAGCACTGACTGCTCTTCCAGAGCTCCTGAGTTCAATTCCTACCAACCACATGGTGGCTCACAACTATCTGTAATGGAATCTGGTGCCCTCCTCTGGTGTGTCCAAAGACAGCTACCGGGTACTCACATAAATAAAAACATTGTTTAAAGTTAGGTCTTGTCACTCTTCATCCTTAATTTTAGAAACAGCTCATCTCTGAGAACCCCACAGACAGGACAGGGAATGAAGAAGACAGCAGACCACCTCAGTTATAGTGTGTCCAGCTGCACGCTTCCTTCTTAGCCTTCCCTACAGAAAATGCCTGCTAAATTACATAATTCCTGAAACGTCCTTGAAGACATCAGGAGAAAGATCTTGTTTAAATGAATTATAACTCAATCAAAGACTTTAAATGGTCCATATCTTTCCAGTGTCTGCCTTGCTTCTCCCTGGGCATGTTTCCTTTAAGAATTATGTGAAGTCTTTAATGGCACACCAGTATAAAAAGGACACTTCAATAAACTCTAGAATCGTTTATTTATGTACTCAGTCAACAAACATTTACTGAATTCCAGTTAGATGCAGCCACAACATTAGGGGGTGGCTGTTAGGCTGTCAAGTGGTTCCCAGGCTCAAAGGTCCCTGTAGCAGGGTTTCAGCACTGAATGTTGCATTCACCCACAACATAGGGTAGTAGGTGTCACTGTTGGTGCTAGCTGTAGGATAGGGAAGCCAAGGCTGGGTGAGATATGTGTTGCTTTTGAGCCACAGGAATCAGGTATAAAGCTCAATCTTATTTCTACAGCTGTAGTTTCATATTACATAAACTTAGTTACTAGGTCTTACTCAAAGCAGACCAACTATCAGAAATATATGAACTAGACCACTGGCATTTATAGGTTTAAATTTCTTGGCCTGGAATATTTGCCAAAGCATTCTTGAGTACCATTCATTAACCATTAGTGAATAGTCTAGAAGGGACTTGATTTAGGAATCTAATTTTCTGTGTTATAATCTGAATCTCTTGCCCTAAATGGCTGGACATGGGAACTGGTTGATCCCATCTGCAGAGTCTTACTAGGTAAAAAGAGGTGATGGAATACCAACACTTGGACAGAATACCAACACTAGGCACCTGCATGTTGGTGTCACACCTTCTGCCTTTTGAAGGGACTAGACAATGGTGGCTCATCCATTATTAATGGTTTTCATAAAAATTACAATTACAATGGAAATTCTAGTGTCATTCTTTGTCAATGCAAATATAGAAGATGTTAAGTGCATTTTGAGACTTTGCTATCTGCTCCCAGTAGATTGAGTCTCCTGGGCCATTTTAGGTCCCCATAGCCTCCCTTATTGTCCTCTCTTCTGTGTCAGGATAGTATGCACAACAGTAGTTGGTCTGAGTGTAGGTAGAAACTGGAGTGATTCTGTCTCGGTGTGTATGACCTTCCAGGAGATTCTTCAGGTTCCTTCAGATTCCATAGATTCCAGTGCCAACATCTCACAGAGAAAAGCTTGCAGAGTGGGTGTTATGGGGAATAGTCCTTTTTGCATAGCCTTGGAGATAGATGCTGGTTTTACAAGCCTGACATGTAGCCTGAGATTAGTATGGTGAGCCAGGCTTCCCCTGATAGTTCCGTGCACTACTTAAGACTGCAGTGGGTACATGCTAGAACTTAGAGGCTTCATCAAATATTCTACTCCCATAAAAATGCTTCATTTGGAAGAACCCCGTGGGCGTGAAATACTCCTGATATCCTGAACTTCAAACATCTTCTATTTTGGAATAGGTGTTCATGACATAAAACACTTGGATATCAGTGAAGGGTGATTTTAATGGAGTAAGGGGATAGAAAAGGATAAATTGGGTGGAGGATGACAGCTCCCGATTCACAGAGCAGAGGGTAGGGGATGGGCTTGAAGCATGGAGGGAACAGCTCAGCCGCCAGCACACTCATCATCTCCAACAGCAGCTGGAACAGCTGGATTCTAGGCCCTTGTGATGCAACACCACCATATGCTTTGCCAAGATGGAAACTTAAAAAGGAAGGATCTAATTTTTCATTATTAGTCACCAGTGACTTTGAATATTAGGTTGAGATCCTGTGGAAATGGTTCTTACTAACTCTATGCTAGTATCTTTGTGACAGTGAAGTTGTATTTAAATAATGTATGCTTGCAATAAACATGGTACCTTAAAACCAACTACTATGTTTTCCATTGTAGAAATTGTACATAAAAAATGTTTGAGAAATGCTTTCCAGGGATCATTAGTAAGTCTATGTCATTGTTCGCCATGAATGATAGGTTGAGTAACTTCTGTTTGGCTTTTTTTTTGCACAAGAGAAGGGAAAATAAAGTTGCCCCCCCAAAAAACAAAAGCAGAGTCCATCTTGGTTTTGTGTGGCATTGGTCTCTTTCTGAGCATATTTGAGAGTTATGCTGCCTGAGTCTATCTATCAGTGGTTCTTCAAGCACTAGCAAAACGCTGCTTCTGCAGATCTGAATCAAGATATTAATCAAAGCTTTGCTGCAACTCCACAGATGTGCATAATGAGATTTCTTTGCTGTCAATCACTGTTGCTCTGACAGCTGTAATGAGATTCTGGCTTAATGCGCATTCATCAATGACCTGGGGCCTGAAGCAGGTGTTGTCCTCTTAAATGCTGGCTTGCACACTGCCAACCCATTTCTTCCCATCTGGAAGCTTACAAAGGGGTCCGCCATAGTGGGGCCTTGGGAACCAGGACAGGAGAGGTACTAACCCTCTGTTATTCAAAAGAAATGAAGAATTCCACCTGTTACTAATCTAATGGTGTGACCACATAGTAAAAGACAGCCCGTAATGAAAGGCAAAGTGTTGGAAACCAGAAGATCGACTCCAATTCCAGTAACAAGTTTTCAAGTGAGAAAAACTAATTAACTATTCCTGGCAACAAGAAACATTTGCATCACACAGTTGAGACAATGGAATGCCATTTAGATTACTCTCTCTTCCAGGAAAATTTGAAAACAACAAGAAGAAGCCCTTTTTCAAATTCTGATAATTCCACAGTGCATGAAGTCATATCCTGTCATCATGAGAAGCCCTGTAGGCATGAGGAGCAGGTAAGGAGTATAGGAATCATGGCACCACTTACTTCCACAATCAAAACAGGAAGTACAACAGCCTGTCAAAGTGGTAAGGAGAGTTTACAATTCTACTTGTATCATTATGGACCAAATAAGACACATTGTGGTTGGAGAACTGACCTTCACCCTTCCTCTAAGGCAAATGAGTCTCTGTACTCAAGGGGCTTAGAAAGGTTGGGGTCCTCATTCCTTGTCTCAGTTTCTGTCTCTCAAGGTGTAGTTAGCCCTGTCTCCTAGGTTCTAGAGCTGTACATAGTAAACTTCACAATAAAAGATGCCACCTGGGGACTCTGATGAACTAGAAATTAAAAGGAAAAATATATTATGATTTAAGATTTTTAGGACTAAACTTGCCCCAGGAATGTCTCACAGTTTCCAAGTTGCTTGTCCCTCTTAACTAAAGACTTCCTCTGTGAGTCTTTGGAGGAAGGAAAGCAATGCTCACTGACTTTGGAAGAGCTGAGCCTTTCTAGGCAACCTTGGTCATGACATCTCAAAAAAAAAAAAAAAAAAAAAAGCTACAGGAAAATCGCCACTTGGTTGTTCCTGTTGGAAAGTTAGGAGTTCAGTGTGAGGTATTGGGGAAGGTCCACGTGGAAGGCCGCTGCAAACCATCCTAAATGAAGTCTCTCTCTTTCCCTGATTCCCATCAAGTCTGGGAGAGAATGGTCTGCTGACCTTTAGACTCTGTTTGACCGTGGTGTCTTTCTTCATTGTACTTTCTTCAACATTCACACTTCTCTCCTAGCAAGACCCAAATCATTTACTGAAACTCACTAGCCCTTCAGGACGATGTCTGGGTGCTGCCTTTCCTCTTGAAACTGCCAAGAGTTGTTCATGTCAGAAAAAGGTCAGGCTGGCGTGAAGGTCAAATCTTGCAATTCTCTACTTGAGTGGATATAGGGAGATTTACCCTCCGTGCCCTCATCTGCAGTGGCATGAGAGATAGTGAGCTGACAGAGAATGGAGCTGACATTACACGAGACCATACATTTGAGAACCCAGCGAAGGGCTTGGAGCACAGAAGAGTGAGCTTATGTGAGTTTCTTCCTTATGTGGCCAAATGTCTTGGGATGTGGCCAGGTGTGGCTGCTTCTGTCTTGACTGTCCCTTTCTGCTCATGCCCTTGAGAAGCTGCCATTTTTCTTGACCCTCTGGTCTGGGTTCCAAAGGCACTACTGTCTCTGTTATCCTTGCTGGCTTGCAGGGCACAGCATCACCCCCATGCTTAGACTGTGTAGTCAAGATTGCTGGCCGACTGTTTGCCTCATGAGTACCCAGCTTCAGCGGAACCTGTAGAGCCTCATGGTAGGTTCCCTGGTGCTCTGACATCACATTCTGTGGGGGCTCTTAGGAAGCTCCTATTTGTCCTCATGGATGGAGAAGCCAGATATGGTGTGGCTGACATTGTGCTTGTTACCTTTTGCAGGTAAATGTGTCAAATGTGAGGTGGGCGGAGGCTGTTTTCATGGCTTAAGTCCTTCATTCTCATGTTCAGTATTTGTCAATGCCGGTGAGTTCCACTCCGTCTTTGTCCATAAGAAAAAAACTGAAGTACCATATATGGCATAGGCAGAAGAATGGCAGTTTCACTAGATTAATTGTATTACAGCTTTATAAAATCACCGTGGTCCTTACCCCGCATGTATGCACGCAGGGATGCTCTCACAAGCCATATGTTTTTCAGTTGAACTCCGGTGCCAGGTGTGAGCTCTCTATGAGTTGCCATGCAGGTATGCCCCTTCAAGTTCTTTTAGTCAGGGTTCTTGAAGGGAACAGCACTGTGTGTGTGTGTGTGTGTGTGTGTGTGTGTGTGTGTGTGTGTGTGTACACACATGTGCGCACATGTTATAAGCTTTAAAATACACCAAATCACATGTGAGATGCTTTGCGCAGTCCTTGAGGTTGGAGCCAAAGTCCCAAAATGGCCGTCTATCACTCCACAAGGCATGGTGCCTCAATAGTTCCATTCTTTTTTTTTTTTTTTTAAGATTTATTTATTTATTGTACACTGTAGCTGTCTTCAGACACTCAGGAAGAAGGAGTCAGATCTTGATACAGATGGCTGTGAGCCACCATGTGGTTGCTGGGAATTGAACTCAGGACCTTCGGAAGAATAGTCAGTGCTCTTAACCGCTGAGCCATCTCTCCAGCACCCAATAGTTCCATTCTTGTGTGAGGGCCTGGAAAATTCCTGGTGCTCTGTGGCCCCTGTTCCAGGATGAACTCGTGGACATGCTGAATCTGCAATCAGTGAAGGAATTGGCCGGTCAACCAACTTGCTGGCGACAGGGAGGTCAAGCTAGCCCAAGGAGTGGGAGTGAACTTCCTTCTGAAACATCCCCTTTGAATCTGGGCTCCCGCCTGGAGGAGCCACCGCGATCAGGACGAACCTTCCCACATCAACTAGGACAGTTCTCTGGTGAGGCTTTTTTTACTCAGGACACTGTAATTTGTGGCAGGGCAACATTAAAGCCGCCATATTAGAGGCTGTTGCCACTACTCTTTAGTACTTACTAGAAAGGTATAGCACGACTCCAATACTGAAGACACCACAGACTGGACTCAGAACACAGAGATCAAGCAGGACCTGAGATGGAAGCGTCCTGCCTGCTTTGTGGAGCTCCTGGTGCTGTTTAGGCTGCCAGGATAGACAAAGGAGTCAGTATTCCTTCCCAGCAATGAGCGCTGCAGGCCACAGCAGGCGAGCCCTGCCCACTGCTACACTAGTATTGTGACTGTTTTGGGGGTAGTGAAGTACTTTATGATCAGAATTGGGGCCTGCTTCATGGGAAGGAATACATGCCTGGCGCTATAAACCCACTTGAAAGCCTGTGGCTGCAGAGATCATAGGCCCTGTTGGAGAAGCGATTGCCAATGTTTTGCTAAATGGGGATGTGTAGCCAAACTGCCTTCTAAATGTTTGCATTTACACCCACAGACTCAGGCTGCTCTCAGCCTTGGGCAGAGAAGCTTCTTTTTGCAGCGGGCAATGGTTAGTCCAGAGACACAACTGGTCAGAGCGCTATGAATACATAATTTTTGAGTTCTCAGCCCTTTATAGGACATCTGTATTATTGGCTACAAGATCCAGGTAATGTCATAGAAGAAGGGGTGGTGTGGTGGCTCGAATAGGAATGGTTTCCATAAACTCGGGTGTTTGAATGCTTGGCTCAAGGGGAAATGGCACTGCTAAGAGATATGTCCTTGTTGGAGTAGGTGTGGCCTTGTTGGAAGAAGTGTGTCACTGTGAGGGTGGGATCTGAGGTCTCCTCCTATGGTCAGGCTCTGCCCAGGGTAGAAGAGAGCTTCATCCTGGCTGCTTGTGAAAGACAGCCTTCTTTATGGTGGCCTTCTGATCAAGATGTAGAATTCTCAGCTCCTTTTCCAGCCCCCGTTTAAATATTTGCCTTTATAAGAGTTGCCTTGGTCAGGGTGTCTCTTGACAGCAATAAAACCCTAACTAAGACAGGTGGGTTGCTAGGAATGCCTTGAAATGCTACCTTCTAGATACTGCATGTGATTGTTATCATGAATTACTTATTCATGATAAAGCTTTATCACACAGAAGCTGTGGATCCCTGCACAAGACCCTCTCCTAACAAAATACATAAGAGAAGGTTCCTGGTTGGGAAGGAAAAGGAGGTCAGCAGGAGTGTGAGGGGAGTAAGGAGGACAATAGGGGGATGGAATTATGATACACTGCATATGTCTATGAAATTACCCTGGTTTTAGAATGTACAAGAACACCATGGGCATCTTGACCCAGTCTGGGGCCAGCTGCTGGAGCCCTACAGCCCAGGGATAGGACAGTTTGTCTATAGACAAAAGGCCAAACCGTGTGTTCTATATAAACAAAGCGTTTGTGGGGAGAAAGGGAGGAAATCGAATGCTTATGCTAACTGGCAGCTGAACAGTAGGTGCAAAGAAAGGCTGAGAATCTGGTTGTATAGGTGAGGGCTGAGAGAATAAAGAATGAAAAACAAATAAAAGGAACAGATGCCCGGGCAGGGATGGCTCCCACTGGCAGGCATAGGCCGCTGGCTCGCTGCACTCAGCAGGCCGAGAGGGAGCTGGCGGGATTTGTGTGCACAGAGAGTCCAGTTAGCTTATTCCATAATTACACCAGAAATTGATGGTAGAACCCAGAATAGTGGGCAAAATTCTTGCCCACTCTGAATTCTTGACTCCGAAGCAGGATTGAGAGGGAAGAAGAGAGGTAAATGTCTTAGTTAGGGTTTTATTGCTATGAGCAGACAACAAAGTCAACTCTTATAAGGACAGCATTTAATTGGGGCTGACTTAAAAGTTCAGAGGTTCAGTCCGTCATTATCAAGGCAGGAGCATGGCAGCGTCCAGGCAGGCCTGGCAGAGGAAGAACAGGAGACAACTGCCCTCCAGGCAGCTGGGATGACGGTCTGAAAGTCCACACCTACAGTGACACACTTCCTCTAACAAGGCCACACCCACTGCAACAAGGCCATGCCTCCAAATAGTGTCACTCTCTGGGCCAAATGTTTCAACCCACCACAGTAAGCAATAGAGAAATATTAGCTTCATAAATTACTTACTCTAGAGGTGATGGTTAAATGTTTGATCTTGTCTTTCCAAAGTAGGCAGTTGTCTCCCAAGGCAGTTACAGGTCATCCAGTGAGCATTCTCAGAAACAGCATGGGGTCCCTTCCTTGCTTATCAGTGAGGGGGGGGTATGGGTGAGATAATTTCTTCCCCCTCCCATAGAGAAGTTCAGATACTAACCTGTGGTACTTGCCACCGTGGCTTTAGAAGCAGGGTCTTGGAGAAGTGCATTGTCAGGGTGCTCAGATGCTAGCCACAGTGTTAAGACTGCCGTGGGGTAGAAGTGCTAAAGCCAGATTAGGAGAGAAAAAGACCAGAGACAGTGGTTACCCTAGCTCCTTCCCCATCCTCTGGCTGTATCCACCATAGCCTCCACCACTAAGGGCTGAGATCCTTTCCTACAAAGAGGAGAGCATTCCACATCTGGTACATTAGGACTCTTTAGGCACCCCTGCTAGCTCTGTAGGACTGGGACCTATGACTCTTGCACACCCAGGTCAAGACTCCTGGGAGCTACCAGGGATGCAGTCTGAAATCCAATGTCTAGATCAAACCCAGAGGGGATGTCACTCCCTGGCTGCTGCTGTGTCTGTGGCATCCGGTAAAGGAAAGTCCGTGTGCCACACAGGCATTTACCCCTTGGAAGGAGGATGAGCAAAAGTGTCATCACTTACCAAATATCTGACTCAATGAGAGTCTTCTCTAGTCCTCGAATCCCACCGACATGTAAAGCAGGGCACTCACTGGCCCAAGCAAGTGCTTTCATCGTCACATTTCCATCAAATTCTACAAGGAGGAGGCTGTAGAGATGAATTTGCATTTCCAGCATTGTGTAAAAAGTTGGGCATAGACATGGTGGGACTTCTTTATTATCCCGCTGTCAAGGAGGCAGAGGTAGCTGGATCCCATGGGCTCCTCAGGCAGGAGTCTAGCCAGTCAGTGAGCTCCAGGTGGCGAGGTCTTATGGTAAGAGACCCTGTCACTGGATCCAGTTTTGTAGACCCAGAACAGAGAAATCGTGGGGGGGCGGGGAATGATTGGGGAATAGCTGGCAGGGGGGGGAGAGGAATTATGGGATGTATGGTGGGGGGGAACTGGGAAAGGGGAAAGCCTTTGGAATGTAAACATAGAATATAGAAAATAAAAATTAAAAAAAAAGAGACCCTGTCACAAAAATAAGTTGGAGATCAATTGTGGGAAGCACTTGGTATCAACTGTAGGTCTCTCTACACATGTGTACTCGCATTCACATATACACACATCTATAAACATACTATACACATGAACGTGCAAGTGCATATAAGAATCATGTCATTAGGTACCTTTCCATTGCTGTGATAATTCACCACGACCAAAGCAACTCACAGAAGAAAGAGGTATTATTTAGGCTCTGGTTCCAGAGGGTTAGAATCCGTCACGGTAGGGGCAGCACAGCACAGGCTGAGAGCTCACATCCTTGTACAGCAAGCTCAGAGCAGAGAGAGCGAACTGCCAACGCTGTCTTTAAACTCTTGAGCCCGCCTCCAGTGACATACTGCTTCCATCGAGGCCCGTGCCTTAAGTCTGCCCAAATAGTGCTCAAAGCAGCAAGCAGGTGTCCAAATGCCCGAGACTGTGGGGGACAATTCCCACTCAAACTATTGTCTCCAAGGCCACTACTGTGGCCTAGTCTGCTGCCTCTCCTCCTCCTCTGCCACCGCCATCACTACACACATCCACACACATCCACACCTACACAAGAGTTGTGCTGGGCTGAAATGTTACGATCTGTTTTAATCAGACAGGTGTTTCTCATATCACCTGGTGTTGGCAGTGGTCTCTATAATTTTTTTTTTTTCTGCAACCTAGGAAAGGTGAAACAGAAGCTGTCTTTTAACGTATTCCATTGCACAGTTACATAGCTTGGTGTCTGTACAAAATTGTCGCTCAGGTTCATGGGCTGGAGGGTATGTACACAGCTGCTAAGAGTGTGGAGCCCAGCTTGTGCCTGTGTGTCTCACGCATTCCCGAGCCTTAGTGCCTGTGTGCTGGGCCTCCTGACTGATATCCTCCAAGCACGTCCCCTACCAGGGTGTTGGGAAGGGTAAAGGGCTGGCGATGGCCGGCAGGCAGAGTTGTGCAGGGCACACTCTCAGACATAAGGCACATTAGCTTCTGTTCAGCTTACATGTGTGCCCAGGTTCCTGCCACTATTCGCCAGGAGCGGGCACAGGAGAGTGCTCCTGTTGTCGGGAGCTGTGGGGAGCCCACGGCCGGCCCAAAACATCCTGCCGGCCCAAAACATCCTGCTGGCCCAAAACATCCTGCCGGTCCAAAACATCCTGCTGGCTTGAAGTAAACAAGTCAGTGCCAGGTGCTGGGTAGTTTACCATCCCTTGGTCTCCGCCTCTCCCAAGCTGCAGCCAATCAGGGGATGACACGTCCGAGGCAGGGGTTGCAGCCTATATAAGGGATGGGCTTCTGGGTATCTGGGTCTCCGCTCTGTAGGCTTATGCTCTCCCTCTCAGGAGCATTAAAGCTTTACTGCAGAAGGATCTTGAGTGTGCCGCGTCTTTCTTGCTGGCGAGACGGTAGCGCGGGACATCTGGTGCCGAAACCCGGGAATACGTGACCTCATCATCGTCAGCACCATCGGAGACCCCTTGGCTACAAGGAAGATTCAGAACTGCAGGCAGATACGTTCGGAGAGGTATGTTCTTCTTTGGCTTCGACTTGGGATTAACGCCACCCTGGGAAGGTAGCATTGAAGCTTTTGTGACCATTCTTGGAGCCCTTTTAATCTTTCTCTTTGCCATGTATGAATGCTCCAGGTCTTTGACTCTTGCCTCACAGAACAAATTAGGTAGAGATCTTGACCGCAAAATGGTGGAAAGAGACTTGAGGCAGGGGACAAAAGCAATTGGGAAACTTGTTAAAAACTGTTTAGAAGATAAAGCTTGTAGGGCTGCCGTGGCGGAAGGTCGGAACACCCTTGAAGAGGTCCAGCATAGCATATCAGAAACCGAGCGTAGTGAGAGGTTGGGCGCGCGCAAGAAAAAACCAGTCCCAAAAAAGGAAAAAGGACCTCCCGGAGAGTCTAGAGACAAGGGAGTGAATGTGTCAGATCTTAAGGAACCTTCTCCTATTGCTAAGCCAAGAGGAGGGGCTAGCTTGTATCCAGTACATGATCTTGAGGCTTTAAACTTTGATAACTCTGATAGCTCTAATAGCTCAGAGGATGAGGTCTTGGACCCCAATGAAGAGGCTGAGTTAGAGGAGAAAGCTGCCAGATATGAGGAGGAAAAATACCATCCAGATGATCGAAGGCAGAATAGTAAAGAACCTCGAAAGTGGCAGCCCCTAACATCCCTTTCACAGGTTGTTCCTTCGGTGCCTTCTCCCTATGAGACACGCCCGAAGTCTTGCTCCTTTTTGTCTGAAAAGGTAAAAAGAAAGCTGTGCCTTGCTTACCCAGTCTTTGAAGGTACAGAAGGAGAGCAAGTAGTACCTATATCCCCCGTCCAAAATCAAGGAAGACAGGGCCTGGGTTTTTACTAGGTGCCACTGGGGCAGCACGACCCATACCATGGAAGACAGGGGACCCGGTATGGGTTCCTCAGTGGCCGTTAACCTCTGAAAAACTAAAAGCTGTGACTAATCTTGTTGCAGAACAATTGGCTTTTTGTGCACAAATGCAAGTCACACATATTATGGGCTTGCCATATAACCCTCAAGGACAAGGTATCATTGAGCGCGCACACCGTACGCTCAAATCATATTTAATTAAACAAAAAGGGGGAATAACAAAAGACTTGCCCCCCGTGCCACGGGTTGCCGTAGCAGTGGCACTCTTTACTATAAATTTTCTAAATTCAGATAAGCATGATCAGACTGCAGCAGAGCGACATTGCTCAGACCCGCATCGACCTAAAGAATTGGTAAAATGGAAGGATGTGTTGACTAATGAATGGAAAGGCCCGGATCCTATTCTAATAAGATCCAGGGGAGCCGTTTGTGTCTTCCCACAGAGTGAAGAAAACCCCTTCTGGGTCCCTGAGAGGCTTACTAGAACAATTTTGGAGCAGAAGGACACCGCAGATCGCCCAGTCACTCACACTCCGAGAGTTGAGAGCAGCCATTATCCAGGTCAACTCTACGAGCCTTGACCTGTCCTTGACGGAGGGACTATCATCATGGATCGCTTCAGCTGTCTCCTATTTTAAGGACTGGGTGGGGGTGGGATTGTTTGGCGCAGCCCTTTGCTGTGGACTGGTGTTACTTCTCTGGCTGGTCTGTAGGCTCAGGGCTCAAACCAAGAGAGACAAGGTGGTTATTGCCCAAGCGCTTGTGGCTCTGGAACAAGGAGCTCCCACTGACATTGACCAACATTGCTCAAGCAGTAGGCCGCCGGCTGGACAGCTCTTGCACACCCGGAGCTTAGACTCATTGCACAGGGTAGAGTGTCCAGCTTGAGCAGCCCATGGGGGATGCCGAGCAAAGCATCGCACAGAGAGACACCTGACATAAGGGTCTCTCTGGGAGGCATGTTGTCCTGCATAAGGGTTGCCTGCCCTAGTTTCCCTTTCCCAGAAAAACGGCAGAGTGACAGGTCGAGGGCGCTTCGGGTCAAACCAACAGCCTAGTGGTGACTCTCGTACGAAGTCTTAATTTTGTTGCTTGGGAGTTCGACCTCTGTCTCCACCCCTTAAAGATTGGGTGACCTACCTGCTATAAGAGCAAAAGGGCCTCATTATTAGATTGTTTTGAACCCTGAAGGTCCAGACAAGAGCCTGAAGGTTGATCGACAATCTGAGGTCTTTATTTTAAATAATAAAAAAGGGGGAGATGTGGGGAGCCCACGGCCGGCCCAAAACATCCTGCCGGCCCAAAACATCCTGCCGGCCCAAAACATCCTGCCGGTCCAAAACATCCTGCTGGCTTGAAGTAAACAAGTCAGTGCCAGGTGCTGGGTAGTTTACCATCCCTTGGTCTCCGCCTCTCCCAAGCTGCAGCCAATCAGGGGATGACACGTCCGAGGCAGGGGTTGCAGCCTATATAAGGGATGGGCTTCTGGGTATCTGGGTCTCCGCTCTGTAGGCTTATGCTCTCCCTCTCAGGAGCATTAAAGCTTTACTGCAGAAGGATCTTGAGTGTGCCACGTCTTTCTTGCTGGCGAGACGGTAGCGTGGGACAGGGAGCCTCCCCACCGCCTCCCCGTTTCTCCAACACCTGCAAAACCTCTAAAAGCCTCTTTGTGGTTGTCTGCATTTGCTGCTGTTCTTCCTTGTAATACTTGTAAGAACTTGGAGACCGATAATTGCTTTTAAGTAATTTGGCAAAAGTACATCTTTTTTACCCATTCAAGAAGAGGAGTACGATTCTCTGTCCTCAGTGACTCTTAGGCAGCTCTGGATTTGTGCCTTTGAAGGAGTTGTTCTGAGGACTCAGCAGTGCTGTCTTACACCATGATAGACAGTCCACCCAAGTCTGTTCCCGGCCTGTTCTTTCCTCCAGTTTGTCAGCCTGGAGGGGTGAGAGCTTTTTTACTCTGCCACAGGGACCACGGTAAAACAAACCCTACTGCTTTGCAGCTCTCCTGTCATTAATCCCAAAGAGGACACAAGTACAACAATCTGATTTCACAGGGAAGTTAGGTCACCAATGATTAGTTTGTGGCCCATGTCCCATATACTTGGACAGTGAATTTTGTCTTAGCCCAGTCCTTTTGTTTTTAATTTAAAATTACATTTATTTGAAGTGTGTGTGTGTGTGTGTGTGTGTGTGTGTGTAATTTAAAGGACACTTAGAGGAAATTGATTATCAGGCATCAAACTCAGGTCATCAGACTTGACAGTAGGTATCCTTTATCTGGTGCTCCATCTCACTGGTGCTTGTGGCTCAAAAGTTGTCATAGGGGTGGTACCTTGTGACAGGGCCTGGCATCTTAGTTGGTATTTAACCAGGAGGGACCTTTTGATTCTGTAGGCACTTACTTCAGGGCTGTCATGGGGAACTGTTCATTATTACTTTTGCCTGTAGCCACTGAGTCTAGAACCCCGGCATGTCCAGAAAGCACAAAGCACATCGGAGGGAGCAGAAATTCACATTCTTATTATTGTTGTTTGCATGTGCGCGTGTGTATGTTTGTGTGCGTGTGCGTGTGCGTGCGTGCCTGCGTGTGCGTGTGCGTGTGTGTGTGTGTGTGTGTGTGCGTGTGCGCGCGCGCGTGTGTGTGTGTGTGTGCGTGTGCGTGTGCGTGTGCGTGTGCGTGTGCGTGTGTGTGTGTGTGTGTGTGTGTGTGTGTGATATTGGTCAACCTGTGTTTCCTTCCTCTGGTGCCCTTCATCTCGCTTTTAGATGGAGGCTTTCATTGGCCAGAAGCTAACTAATTAGGATAGGCTGGCTGGCCAGAGAGCATCAGAGAGTCATCTGTGTATGTAGGTCAGAGCCTCAGCAGCCCTAGGATTATGAGTGCATATCACTATGAACAGATAATTTTTTTTTGTTTTGTTTTGCTTTTACCTGGATTCTGGGGATAGAATTTAGATCTTCGTGGCACGTTATTCACCCTGTGTGCTTTCTCCATAGCTGTTGTGTTAGTTTCTGAGAAATCCAGGACTTAGGATTCTATTGCCAAGGAAGATAGTGACTTAACAGAGGTCAAGGAAAACACGGACTTGAACAATTAGTGAGCTCCACACAAGACTTCTCTCCTGGATTCTGCTGTGGAATGCCTTCCTCCAGAGTGATTTCTATGTAGCTAATTACCAAGACACTAAACCAACTATTGTGAGCAGCCCACCCCCAAAGAACTTGTACAGAATATTCTAAAATTGTCCTTTTGGCCTCTTAGTCTTTTGGAAAATGTACTATTCTCTGCTTTATCTAGTGGGAGAATGATTGTTCTTTTAAATATAACTCAAAGAATTTCTGCATGAGCCGAGACCTTTTGGTTAATGGAATACAATTAGAGAACTCTTTGTATAAACTAGTGTTCCCCTACTGGCAGACAATTTCCTACCCCTGACCTTCCATACATCTTGGCACTGGTGTGACAGTCAGCTGTGAGTCACTCATTTAAAGGAAGGACCCTCAGTGCTCTCCTGCTTCCTCTTGTTATGAGCTCCTATTGTTACCTACCTGCTATTGTTCTCCTTTGGCTGGTGAAAGCCCTTGCAACTAGATCTTCCAACCAAAGTTACTGTGACCTCAGAAATCAAAGCCAATATGTCCCAGAGGATCCAGATGGCTCTTTCATTCTCTTGTGCCAAATCTGGCATTTCTCTGAATGTAAGATTTTCACACAGATGCTTGAAAATTATTACTCTGGCAAAGGAATCAGTGTCCTACTCTCTAGAAGCCATGGCTGCTTATGGTTGGGATTTTGCAAAGGCTATGCCTTTGTGCAGGCTAAAGACCATCTAATAATTGTCCTAGTAGGCCAAAGCATTAATATCTCCAGATAGAACAAGCAGAGCCCTGTGTTTTCTTCGATGAGAAGATATTTCCTGATGTACTGGTGCATATTCTATTACAATAATGAAATATGCAAGGCTTCTTTAACGAAGAAAAGAGGGTTATGTATTCCAGCTCACAGGTTTTAGAGGTGGAAAGTTCACAACATGGTACTGGCTCTGATGAGTCCTTTCTTGACTGTTTCCTGCCATGATGGATAACATCACAATGGGAACCCATGCTAGACTGAGGAGAGGCATCATTATTACTCTCTTCTTTATATGCTCTCATGAGAAAGATCTAGAATCCCATGGAATGTACTGATTGCTATCCAAGGACACCAACCTATTAACTTCACTCCCTCAAAGTTTTCTTTCCAAAATGGCCAACGTTCACAATGGTAATGTGTGTACATTAACAGGAACTAGGAAAAAACTCTGAACACTTCTGTATTCTGTTTTCTAAAACATTTTCTATTAAAGTTTGACTTATCTCACTGTAAATGAACAGATTGACCAATATGAAAACTCTGTAAACATCTAGAAGAGACAAGGATGGTGTTTGCCTAGCTGTGTGAGTTTATGCATGAACGGTTTTCATTCAGGAAGAGATGAATGCATTCCCAGGACAAATCATCCCCAGAGAGAAGCAAAGATTTTCCAATTCTGCACTCTGTGGAGGTTTCTAGTTGCAAAGAGAAAACTGTATTTGACTTGGTTATTTAAATGTTTCCTTTGGAAGTGAGAGGTTTGTTTTCATAATTTGAGCATAGTATCTGTCTGGAGAAAAGGTTACTTAGTGTACTTAAAAGAAACATCCTCAGAGTAGAACCTATTCTCACTATGGCCAGCAGACAACTATATAATATTTCCTAAGACCAGGAACTACAGGGAAAAAAAAGAATATATTGTTTCAAACAAACAAACAAACAAACAAAAACAATGAAACATCTGTGAAGGTTAATGTACCTTATTCTGAAAAATCCTAGCACAAAAATAAGATCAGGAGTCAGGGATGTGTCTTGAGGGAACACCAGATGGTAACAAAGTTTTAGACTTGTCGGGTCGTAGAGTCTCCATTGAAACTACTCTTCTCTGCTATCTTTATAGGACACAACCATAAACAATGTATGAAGGAACAGGATCAAATAAGTCTTTGTTTGTGGACTTCTGACATTTTAATTTTCATATAGTTCTCATATTCATGAAATATTACTTCTTTAACTTTTAAAACATCCGACAAGTATTATGTTTTATGCTATACCCAACCTGTACGCTGCCCCCATACACACACACCAGGATGGAGTAATAATGCATCTGTTTCCAGGATCCTGTAAACTGGTTTAAGGAGACATCAGCCACCAGATCTGCTATAGCTTGGATATGACGTGTCGCCCATGGGCTCTCACTTTTGAGTACTTGGCCCTCCAGCTGGTGGCACTGCTTGGGAAGGTCGTGCATCCTTTAGGAGGTGGAGCTACACTGGAGGAAGTGAGTCACTGGGGGTGGGCCTTGAGGGTCTATAGCCCAGACTCACTTCCTCCTGTTCTTCCCTTCCTGACTGAGGATACAGTGTGACCAGCTGCCTCAGTCTCTCCACCACAATGGACACTATGAGGTAAAGTAAGCAGTCCCTTCCTTCAGCTGTTAGTGTCAAAGCACTTGGAAAAGTAGCTGCCACTGTAAGACTCCATGTAGTACTTCTTTGTAAAAATGTACAAAAAAAAAAAAACCAAAACAAACAAACAACCCCCCTGAAACCTGTAAAGTTTATATTGTATGAAACATTGAAAGTAGTATAAAGACTGAGAGGAGAGGCTAAGGTTTTCCCCTTATTTACCTTTATTTCCACATTGTACCACGCTGTACTTAAGATCATGCTTGTCTACAGCAACTGTTCTCAAAGCAGGGCCCGGAATAGCATCCCTGGGCTGTTCGTTAGAAATGCATCCTGGTAGGCTCTAGTCTAACCTACAGAACCAGGGGTTGGAGGACACACACCTGAGTCCTGTTCCCCCCTCCTCCCCCTGCAGTGGTGGTTGGGAGGTGGTGGGGAGGTGATGGGGAGGTGTGGTAGAGCGAGTGGTAGGATTGTTTGTTTTGTTTGTTTTGTTTTGAGATATGGTCTCACTATGTAGTCTTGGCTGACCTGGAACTCATTATGTAGACCGGAGGCCGGGAGGGTGTGGGCTCTGCTTTCCACGTTCTGGGAATACAAGTGTGTGCGTTCACATCTGCTCCTTACTAATGCTGTGGACAATTCTGACAGCTTCTCAACAGAATCACTGAGATAGACCAGGCGATGTGGCTCAGGCCCGGGTGTTCACTCCCCTCTGTCACGCTTCACTCTGACGTCCCTGAGGACCAGCCTCAGCTCCCTCATTGTAAACTGAGGGTGGGCATAGGAAGGTTGGAAAACCACACAGTGCTGAGCCTGTGGCCACTTCTACAGTACAAAGGGACTAGTGGCAGTGAAAGAGAAACACATGCTTTAGGCTTCTTTTTCTAATGACATGGTTAGAGAAAGGAGCAAGACTAAGGTTTGAAAACTTCTGTGTGATGTCTCCACTGTCTTAGGGTATCTGTGGATGGACACAGAAATACAGAGCTAACTTGTGTTTGGAGAGCGAGGAGTAGATAAGTCCCAAAGGTGAGCACATCGTTAGAAACAAAGAGTCTCTTACATGCAGGAAGGCTCTGAAGCAGGCAGGAAAGTCCTGGCAGCTGGGGCAGCTCAGAGGCGTGCTCTGTGTCCTGGGCTGCTGCTGCGTGCCGACAGGAACTCTGGGTGAGGATATTAAGACACGGTAGGTATGCCAAGCCAGAGGTGCCTTGGGAATCCCAGCTGCTGGATACTTCTTGGGATCTTGACCTTCTCCCTAAGTTTAAGAAAGGAGGTAAGCCAACTGTGCTGTAGTCTTGAGCAGCAGAGCACTCTCAGTGAAGCTTGGATTGCGTTGGCGTCCACAATGAGGCTATGGGCAGCAAGGTGAACAGCGGCACCACACCTAGGGCTTCACAGACTCCGGACTAGCGCAGAGCTTGTTTCTGAGATGGTCAAGGTTGTCTATAATGAGAAAAATTCCATTTTTTAGGAAGACTTTTCAAAAATTTATCTTTATTACATTCCTTGTATGTGTGAGTGATGCGCGCGTGCACACACACACACACACACACACACACACACACACGCCTGTGTATGGGTCTATACATGCCACAGCAGGCATGTTGAATTAACAACCTTTTGGGAGTTGGTTCTCTCCTTCTACTGTGGGTTCAGGGATTGAAGTCTGGTTGTCAAGTTCCACAGGAAGAAATTTTACCCTCTCTTTGGCCTGCAATAAAGGCTTTGAATAGCAATTTCCAGTGATTCTCACTTAAATATGATCATAAAGGGGCACTTGTGTATGAACTAGGAGGACCTCTTATCTGGAGTTATCAACTCATAGGGCCCCTTACCTGAGAGCAGATTGTTTGAAACCATCTGAGGGAATCCTCTTCCTACTTGTACTAGGCTTTAGAGAGTTCGTGATGTTTACAGTCTGAAATATTTATCTCTTCATGCAAAGTTTGCCTAGTCTTGATTTTAGCCCTGGTGGACATCAAATCTCAAGGTGACATGTGCAGATTGCTGTGTGTGTGTGTGGTGTGTGTGTGTGTGTGTGTGTGTGCGCGCACACGCGTGTGCGTGTGCATGCATGTGTGTGTGTGTGTGTGTGTGTGTGTGTGTGGTGTCAAGCTTAGTAACTCTAAGTCCAGAGTTGGCCCTTGTGTGGAGCTGGTCTATGTGTTCATTCCATAAAAGGGCCTGAACTCGCATTATCTCAATCCTTGATCATAACCCCACAGCACATGACCCAGGATGGAAAAAACCCAGATTTCCGAGGCTGGGTGGTGCTGGGCTGCTGGGTGGTGCTGGGCTGCTGGGTGGAACACACGCACCCTCTGCTGTGCTCAGATCCCCAGGAGGGAACCTGGCAGGGACAACCAGCTTAGCCTGCGAAGGGGTACACTGGGGACAAGGAGATGGACTGTTAAGGACCTCACATGAGGGTGACCTCAATGTAGGTCTGAGGGGATCCCACTGAGAGCCTGGCTTGGGGACTGAGGTCTCGGCCACCTCGGCTTCCTATGCACTGTGGACAGAGACTTCCTACTTTCTAAGGAAACCCGGGCTTCAGTGCTCTATCCTTCCATATGCCATGTGAGATGCAAAGTGACCGACCTCTACACCATAGACTGAGGATGTGACTAATGAGTCAGCCTCATCTCCCCTTAACTCTCTGGGCTCGGGCACTAGGAACAGAGAGTGTGAACTTCTCAGGGCCTCCTTCCCCTGACACTTTCACGCAGAACCCATTAAGGCACATGCCTGGTTGTCACAGGCAGCATGCTGAACTTCAGAGTAAGACAGGCATGAGACCTGGAAACTGTGTTTCTCATCAAATGCTTTGTGATGATTTTTCCCCTATCCCTTTTGTGCTACAGTCAGTCCTACAGAACGGAATGTGAATAGTGGAACATTCTTGACAGAGGGGAAAAAATCCCATTGCCTGATCCACAGCCAGCCAGAGCCAAAGCACACAGGGCTCTGGGTGGCCGTGCTGACACAGCAGGTGTGGCCTGCTCTGGGACACTTTAGAAGTCACAGCATGTCCCCTGAAAAAGCCCTTGATGGCCAGATAAGTAACTACTTTAGATTCCTTAGGGTGGGGATCTGGTAGATGTGGCGTTGTCTGGGTGTCTTTGGTGGTCTCGTGGGCCTAAGCAGGACATAGAGATGGTGGACTCATGGAAGGGTGGTCATCCCTCGCAGGTGCCCAGCTGCTGGTGTATGGGGGGGGGGCAGCTGCCTGTTATTTCCTTGGCAGTCTCAGAATACAAGAGGTCAGGTAAGGAGAAGGTTGTTCTAAGCTCTCTAACAAAAGGGACCTTGTCCATTTTATTCCCTGTGGAATTTCCTCTGCCCAGAACAGTGTGTGCCTCGTGGAAGATGCCCAAATAGCTGCTGATGGGGGGCAGGCTGCAAACCGTATTTCCAACAAGAAAGCTGCTTAAAAAAGCAAGTCACTGTCTGGATGGTGGTTGGTTCAACAATCTACTCTGGCAATTCTTTTCCTCTTAGCTCAGTCACCCAGCTCTGTTGTTCATTTGAACACTCAGCTCTTCCATGGTAGCTATGCTCCAGCTGGAAAAATGAGTCATGTGGCCTCTGCTTTCTCTGAATCCCTCTCCAACTGTACAGCCTACTATTCTGACTTTTGCTTCAGGTTCAGACCCATTTAGTTTCCCATAAGTTAGAGTTGAATAGATAATGGTGCATATCTTAGGAGTCAGAAATGTGGGTTCAAATCCCGGCTCTGCCACCTCTCAGTAAGACAACCCTAGGCATGTTATTTTTAGGCTTCAGTCTCATGTGTTTAATCTGTAAAGTGGAGATACTAATATCATCTCTTGGTGTGTTTAGGGAAAAAGGATGGTTGGTTGTATGCATGGCTTTTCTAGAGGGGTGCCTGGGTCAGGTGAGGACTTAGCAGATTTTAATGATATTGATCAGCCTTTTTCTTCTATGACTGGAATGTTCCCTAGTCCACAGCCTAACTCCCCACAGTTCCCTGAGGCTCATGTCAGCTGTCCAAATCTCCTTTAGAAGGACTCAACATAGAACCTTTGCTCTCAGAGGTATCTCTGCTTCCATGGAAGACTTGTGTGATTGCCAGCTTCAAGGTCTGATTTTCCCAGACCTGAGAGTCCCTTGAAGCCATGAAAGTGTTTTATTTAATTCTAGCACACACACACTTTTTTTTTTATTCTAAGATGTTCAGATATTTGCTGGATAAGTGAATGGATAAGGTAATGCATTATTGAATCAGAGAGAGATGTTGCAGACAGAGTATGTGCTCAATCATTTAACCGGAGAGATGTTGTAGACACATTATGTGCTCAATCATTTAACCAGAGAGATGCTGTAGACACAGTATGTCATTGTAAGACCCGAAAAAACAAGGGCGCCCCAGCACCCAACAGCCTCGGAAGGTGACACCCAGATCACTCACGAGAAATGGTCTTGATGCAACAGCAAGAGGATTTTTATTTCGGAGGCTCTGGGGTTCACAGTCATACACCACGCAGAGGTAGAGGACTGTGAACCACGAGTGCAGAATCAGGACTGCTTTTATAGGTTTACAACAAAACCCGCTTATTGCAAACCAATCATTCCTTAGCATCGAGAGCCCACTCAGTGCAAGCCAATTGATTTGTACCATTCCATAGCTTCTAAGCCAATCAGTTTAAACTATCCAAGCCTGCGCTCCGAGGACCAATCAGTTTCCTATAGAAGCCAGATAGCAACTAGTTAGCTCATTTCCCCTTACAGGGCCAGGATCACGTACACATTTCCTGTTACGGGGCCAGGGTCACGTACTCAATTCCTGTTATGGGGCCAGGATCACATATTGAAGGCCCTTTTGCCTAGTTCCTAACAAAGAGTGGGCTAGACTTCCTTTTGGAGTCATTTAAGAGTTAGGCATGGGGGACTTTTAGGCTATAATTCTCTTTCTTTCATCATCAGTCAATTTCAGAGAAAGAGAGAGATTCACTAAACATGTGGGGTTTGTACAGAGACAATTTGGTGAGCAGAAAAGAAAGTCTACATGTGCCATGGAATACAGTCTGAATTTGAATACACTTCAAATTTATATGCCAAAGATTAAGCCTGAAGATAGCCTTTCATCTATGTGTAAAACAAAAGAGGAATCAGAGGGCTAACTCCCCTTTTTCACCATGTGAGGACAGAGAATCAGAAAGCAGGTCCTCAGCAGATGTATTCTGCTAGTGCTTAAATGCTGGCCTCTCTACCTTACAGACCCACAGTGACAAGCTTCCGTCAATCACAAGCTACCTAGTATTTTCTTTGAGAAGACTAAGATAACATTGCTATATTATGTACAACATACCTGAAAAGCATACTATTTAACCACATTTCCATGGCATGTATTGAAATCTGTTTTACTCTGAACATAGCTGATTGTTGGAAGTTGTATGATGTTCTTAGGGTTACTTTATCTTTTCATAGTTTTTAGTTTAATGTTACCATTAAGGAAACCAGCAGTTTTCTTCCTTAGTATCCTGGGTGTAAACGTTTGGTTGCATTGGCAGGACGAGCCATGCCTGTTGGAGCTCTCAGCATAACCGAATGGGCACCTTGGCCTTTGTGTGAGCAGTGTATGAACCCCTCATCCCTGGAGTGGCTCAGAGATCTCCCGCTGGAGTCTGTGTATCTGCGTAAGGAGATTTCCGTCATCTAACCCCTTAACTGACTCTTGCTGGTAGTTCTCATGACACCTGCTTCAGTTAAAGGGCAGAGAGCTGGGTCAGGGCAGAAGGTCTCAGGTTTTGGTTCTGCTAGCTTGGAAGGACCTTTGTGCCTCAGAATTGGACCTGGCACTTGGTATTCGATGTGGAGGAGCTAGAGCAGGGACTGTGCCTCTCACGTCTGACAGATGAAAGCTGCCAGACAGCCCGGAACCTGACTCTGTAACAGAGAATGGCCACTGGGATGAGCCAGTAGGAGAGAGCAGTGCTGGAGGCCAACGTTCGGGGGATTATGAAAAGCAAGAATGCGCTGGAGAGGTCCAGAGGAGATCAGAATCAGCGAGAGTAGGTTGCTGATTAAATGTGGCAACAAGCTAAAGGGAACACTAGAAATGCCCATCCCGGAGTGGGGCGAGGTGACGTGCAGTCCTACGAAGCTTAAGAAAGGAGAATCATCGAAGTTCTTGGTCAGCCCAAGCTGCATAGCAGGACTATACATCAGAAATAAGCATCAAATGGGAGAGAGACCATGGGTTGCTGTGAAGGCTAAATTCCCCAGAATAGGGGAATGCAAGTCAGGAAACTGAGGGGAAGGGGGAGCAGCGAGAGGAGGAGGGGATACTATTTGAAATGTAAATAAAGCAAATATTTAATAAAAAAAATTTTTTTTAAAGCGTCAAAAACAAAACAAAAGGAAGCAATATAACAAGCTCCCCAGATAGGTTCACATTGGTTGTCTGGTCACCAACAGCTCAGAGGGATGGATGGGACCATCTTTAGGTCCCAGAAAGCTATAAAATTGCACCCATAGTGTGTTTAGATGTACTTGGACAATGAGACATTCTGTTGCCATTCTAATTCAGGGTTCCTGGCTCTGAGTTAGTCTCTGCATTTTGCTTCCTGCAGGTAAAAAGACTGAAAATCTGGTTGGGAAGAAACTGAGAGCAGCAGCGAGAAAGAGAGAAAGGAGGGTGGAAGTGGCCTGAAGGAGGGCTGCTGTGGGGAGGGGGAGCGGGCGCTAACAGAGAGAGGCAGGGGGAGCCCAGGAAGGGTGGCCCCTTCTGCACCCTGTGGTGCTGGCAGGAGCTCCTCACAGGAAGTGACTCCCTCATCACTGTCATGTCCACCTCATCCCTAAATGTGGGGACGGGCTAGCCTGGGAATGCAGAGTCCCTGAAACTCACTGTCCAGCACACACACCTTCTTGGGTACTGTCTCCTGTAAGGAGTTCTCTTTGCTATCCCCAGACTTCCCTGACTCAGGGAATAAATTAAAGGTCCTTCCGAATGCCAGGGGAGAGGAGGAAGGCGGAGCTGTATGGTATCTGTTGTGGCTAGCACATGGTGACTGCTGTGAGTGTGAGGTAGAAGGTCTTTTATGGTCATTCACAGCTGCCTTATTGGACACAGCCTTCCGTCCCAGCATCTTCCTGACACTTAGGTAAATAAGCCACCGAGTAAGACAGGTGAGACTCCCAGGAGTCTCCCAGCCTGTGTTCTCCCAGGAACGAAAACTGACACAACGCACTGCCTTCTCTCCTGTGACCGCTTTTGCTCTGAGCAGTCATTTCCAGCCCCTTTGGGGGCCTTTGAAGATTGTAGACCCATAGGCCTGGCTTCTGCCGGGACTGACTTTGCAGGTGTAAAAGCGAGGCCATGCTTCTCCTCGACACTGAATGCATGGTTAGAAAAAGTTATTCCTTTGTAAAGCTAGGGTAAGCTGTAGGCTGGAACGAAGACGGAATCTCCCCAGCTAAGGTCTAATGTGCACGGGTCTCCTTTGGGTGGAGACAGCCGTCGGGTGAGCGATGACCTGCCCTCAGGCCTCGGCCAACTCAGTTCTCCACAGTGCATTTCCGACCTTCCCATTTGGCCTCAGACCTCGGCTTCTGCATTGGCCTTGACAGACTTAGAAGGCGCCTTGGAGGCACCCCTGTGCCTGCTGAACGTCCTTACTCAGCTCAGGGTTCTGGGTAGGAGGGATGGTAGGCACCAGTGGGGGCTACTTGATGAAGCCACCCACGGAGAGAAGCTAAGTAATGTCGAGGTTCCGAGGAGCACAGACACAATATGATTAGAAGTCGTACCTGATTTGTGGTCCCTATAGTACAGAGCCCAGGGAAAGAGTGGGAATAGTACAGCCCACAGCCGTTTCTCTGTTTTAATTCTTCCTGTGCAAAGCTTAGCTGTCCTAAGTACCCCAGGAAGTAGTAACTCTGCTGGATGGGCCACATGCATCTTCTCTACCGTTGTCTGAGAATGAGCAAGGAAAGCCTTTCCGGATTGGGCACACGGAGAGAACGGTGGTTGGAGGCCAGCGTGCCACCCTCGGGAGTCTCAGTAGTGGCACTTGGGTGTGGAAGGCAGTTGCGCCCACAGTAGGACGTCAGCAGAAAGACCTGGGCACACATGCCCACTCAGCAAAAATGTTATGGACACCTTGAGCAAGATGGACACAGGTGTGGCTCCTTCCTTGAAGTCGCCGTCTTTCAGGCATCGCTGCGTAGCTAGCCATGTGGTATCTGAGAAGGAGAATTCTCAGGAGAGAGCGGTATGTTCATATGGGTTACGCAGGGGATAATCTTGCAATAGAAGTTTTCTTATTAAGCCAAAATTATGAAATATACAGCTTATTGTAACCCCCTTTAAAACACATACTCCGATGAGTTACACTGAGTACATTCACAAAAGTACTATGTACATTATCACAAAACCACTACCACAACCCTCTTTCAAGGCCACTGAGGTCCCCCAGTGGAAACAGCACTTTTTTTTTTCAAAACTGACATCCTGAATTCAATTCCAAAATCCAAGGTGAAAGAAATTAACTTCCAATAGCAGTCCTCTGAATTCCTCTGTATTCTGTGAAAGTGCATCATCTAGTGTACATCATACCACACACACACACACACACACACACACACTTACACACACACACATCATCATCATCATCATCATCATCATCATCATCACCACCACCACAATCACCATCATCATCCAATAGCTCTTAGGGCAGGAGTGACAACCATGAGAGTGACCTCTGTAGAAGCAGATTATCTTTATCAGAATAGTCCTCCTGAGGGCAAGAAGACTGTGCTCAGGCACAGTGCGCTTGAGGGTTTTATAGGGAAGAAAAGGACACTTTTAGGACGCAAAAATTTTATCTACAGATCTGTTTCTTACAGTATCAGGGTCATAAAATGCTGCTCAGATGTTCTTATCAATCTTATCAATATGTTGACTTTCTTGTCAGTGGCTTCTTGACTCCTAACTACCAGAAGGAAGATGCTATCAGTGTGTTAAGTTTCCTGTCTGGACTGTCCCAGCTCACCTGAAGCTTTTAGTCATTAACAATAATGATAACAATAATTATTATTCTCGTAAAAATAATAAGATACAAAATAAGTTCTAAATCCTGTTTTCTCAGTCTTCGGAATGCAGTCTGTTCTATGAACGACTCCAGAATTTTGTGGCATAAACCTTTGAGCTGCAAATGACTTGTTCACACCTAGAACACCTCTTTCCTTCTTAACTATCAACTGTTTCTTTTGCTTTAATTGTGCTGTGCTTTAATTAGATGTGCTTTCAAGATCCACACTGTAGAGCAACGTGTAGAACAATGGTTACCTTTGCAATTATTCTCAGCTGGAAAGCGTATACTTTATGGATAAGCAAGGAGTATAAGAAGCTAGCTTCCTCTGTAAAAGTCCAGGAATGAAGAAAATCCTGGACAAGTCTGCAGGGTGCGGGGTGCAGGGTGCGGGGTGCGGGGTGTGTAGTGCGGGGTGTGTGGTGTATGGTGCGGGGTGCAGGATGCAGGGTGCAGGGTGTGGTGATGGCCCCAAGTCTTCTTTCCATTCTACTTCTACCAAGACCGTGAAAAGGCAGCAGCACAGAGACAGCACTGGCTAGTTCACGCCTCTGAGCTCTGAAGCCACGCCCTTTCTATTTCTGACTTTTCACTGGCCTGGTGATCTCCCAGCTTCCTCTGTTGAGTGCTGAAGACAGAAGCTTCTGGGGGAGAGTGAGGTTAGCCTTCTCCCATTGGTGTCCGATGTCCTGGCCGGTGGCCAGTGGGCCTCGTCATCTAAAGCGCCCGGGCCTGTGCTGGGCAGCTGGGGTGTTTAGCCACATACACAGCATGCTCACGACCCGGTGGGTTCTATGACCACAACAAACAGAAAAGCAGATAGCTCCGGCTCTGCAGGAACTGATCCTTGACCAGCCCTCTGATTCTTAGGGAGACGGGTTCAAGGTAGCTAATAAGTAACTCGATCATAGTTTCCTTAAAGCACCATGAACCTAACCGGCAGCTTCAGCGAACCCTGTAATCACAAAGTGGACCCTTTAAAACTGTCACCTGTCACCAACAAAATGCTTGGTGACCCTTCCTTTTGTGTGGGTTAATACCGAATCAAAGAGGTTTTCAGAGCAAGGACGGTGAAAAGACCGTGCCTTTATCTATGGATGTAAAACCCTTAAAGCTCAGCCTTGCCTGAAGCAAGCAGCAGTTCCCCACTTTCCCTTCCGAGTCCCCGCGCCAGCCTGCCAGCGAGCCTCCCGATCCCAGATACTGACTATTGATTGCCATGCTTGTTTAATTACCCAGCAGAGTGGGTTCGCCACCAATCAATTTCTCTTCTAAAATGCCAACCCTGCTCCGGAGGGGGGAGGGGATCAACTGGTCTTTGTTTGCTTTCGAATTCCTGCTCTGAGCAGAGTCCGTTCACCCATGGGTTAATTTTTAAATTGCGTTCTACTTACTTCACCCTGGATACCACCGGAGTGGCTCTACACCTCCTTCCGCCTCTTCTTATTGCTAATTCAGCTTTGTTAAATTGTTTCACAATTACCTGGCCTGCTCATTTCTTCTAGTCAACAACAGTCCAGAGTTCTTTCCAATTTGCATCCCAGGCTGAAGTCTTTGAGGGCAGAGAGGAGAGGAACTACTGATACTTCTCCACCCTGCTCTCTAGGAGAGAAGGAAGACACGGCTTCTGTGTGGGGTCATCTCCTGGCTTGCCCCCAGAGCCTTCTTGTAGGATCATCTGTGAGGCCTCTGCACTTTAAGGGATTTGTGATGCGGGGCTCTATGCAGCAAATCTGAGCCCTGTGGACACAGAGGAACCGCTAGATCAGGGCACTGCATTTCTCTGCAGAGAACTGAATGTTGACAATGACATTTCTAAGTCTTCAGAGAAAATCTCACCCCTTGTGTCATGCTAATTTTTACCTAATCTAGGCTCCAAATGTTAGCATCACATCAGAGCTGGCAATATGGCAGTCACAGAAACAGCATCTGCTCTGAGAGTCATGTCTGTTACTAACACTGACCTTCTGGTTCATAAACTAGTGAGTTACACAGACACACACACACACACACACACACACACACACGCCTGCAGAAGGCCTAGACTGGCTTGGTGCTACTGAGTCCTTGGCTGCGTCCAAATGCACCAGTTTCTATTGTGCCTTGGTTGGTCTGGCCTGCAGTTTAAGACTAGGCAGGAGAACTTTAGGGGTCCTGTTGACACTCATTCCTGCACCTGAAAAGCCTGCCTGTATTGGCTATTATGTGTTCTCTTTTGCCAATAGAGTGTAAAAATGTCTTTAAATCCAGGAAAGCATCCCAGAGGGACAACCGTACTCCAGTCTTTCCCAGGGTATTAATGGCTCAGGGACTTAGCCACGTTGAGCCTCTAAACAGCAGGACTCCAGCTGGGAAGCTAACAGGAGACCTTTCTGGTCTGGGCCTGGGATTGTCTATTTTTCTACTAGGATATTTCATATGATAGCTAAAAATAAGCGGACTAATGGAGATTTTTTTCTTTTCTAAATAAGGCCACACATAAATATCAGAAAACTACCAGGAACTAAAAGCTCCTAGTCTTTTAGTATCTGAGAGAGGAAACCACAAGACTGGCCCCAGGTCCGTTTCAGCTGCCCCCAGGTCCCGGGACCTGTGACTAATGCAGCTGCAACCTTGTACAAATTGTCCCAGAAGGAACTGATAGCATGTCAGAGGCTAGAAAGACTGAGCTGTGTATGGAAATACATAGTAAACTAGGGTGGGTGGCAGTGCCACAGAGCCAGGGCTCAGGGAAGACAGCAGCTCGCTGGAGGACAGGCCTTACAATAGGGCTTCCCAGAGCATCAAGTCATGGATGTCGAGGGTGTTTGTGTCTTTCTCCGTCATAGCCTTCCACTCTTGTTTGAAAAGGTGCAGGATAGAGATGGTGTGGGGATTTTTTTTTTATTTTATCCAAGTCAGCTGATTGAGAAGGAAAAGAGTAAATGCCGAACTGCGGGGAGCAGGTCCAAAGTCCTTTCTCCTTGATCTGAAAACACTGTCGACTTTAACCGTGCACACTCTTAAAAGGTATTATGAGAGTCAATGTTTATGTTACAGGTCCTGCGCCTTTGAAACCCAGGGCGATAATCGAGCAGTAACCCTGACTTATGCAAACTCTGAGCTGTGTAAAACCAGAGGAAGGGAACAATTGTTTGAGCAGAGAGGTAACTCTCTCCCTTTACTGGGATTGGATAAATTAGTGTATCTATCAGTTTCTGAACTCAAGATTGGAAAAGCACGAAACACACACACACACACACACACACACACACACACACACACACACATACTACACATACGAGGACACAACAGGGACAGCAAGAATTATATTGTATCATCCAGTGGTCAGTGTTACAGATAGTTGGCGCTTTTAGAACCTTCTGAGGAGCCTCACAGAATGCTTTTCCAGCTGCTGGCCAGGGAGCCGATGAGGGAGGCAGTTGGCCAGAAGTCTTAGACTTGCTATCATCGGTGGAAGAAGGAACAGGTCCTCTTAGTCAGACAAGCCGTGACAGACACAATAGTTAAAGGCACTGAGGATGGGGTGGACCACTCTCAGGCTGAGTCTCCTGGAAGCTGGTGGAGCCTGAGAGGACCAGCCGTCATGGCTGGCTGGATCAGGGCTGAGGCCTCAGAGGCTACTGCACAGGATAAGCCCACTACACCCAGCTAACAGGAAGCCTGGGGAGGAAAGACCGAGCGGCCTGATGGGAGCAGACAGGGCTGTTTCCAAGCCCAGACTGAGCACATGGCCTGACAAATAAATATATTTAGAAAGCCACAAGATTTATTTGCTGTCTTGAAAAATATATTGAAGTTCGAAACTCCTCTGAAAATTGGCGAGAGACTCATGTTTTGAACAAAGAGTCACTGTCAGTTAATCAGCTCATTAGAGCTGGGGACCAGTGAGGGACTAAATCCTAGACCTGGGACACCAGCACATCTCAGGCAACCGAAACTGTGGCCTGAGCTTCTTGTCACCAAGAGGCCAGATCTAGAAAAATGTGTCTGAAATAGCGAATATGAATGGTGTCTTAGGATTGTGGGATCTTCCTACTGGCATTTAAATAAAGAAAACCGTGATGCTGAGAGAAAGAGGGCTGCCTGTACGCTCACTGCTGGCCACCTAGCTGGTCAGACCCGGAACCTGGGTCTCTCATCGGGGATTGTGGACAACCATGAGAGAGAACACGTATAAAAGGTATCTTGAAACGACTTCAAGGATTGATTTTCTCATATGAGCTAGACAGTGTATGGATGTGATTGGTGGTTAAGGCACGGGGAAGAGTTTCTCTGAGCCACTAGCTTTCTCTAAGTGCTAGTCACAAGACGGTGGCTGAAGGAAGGCCACCTTGTGCTAAGGAAGGTAATGACTCCAAAACCCAATCAATGACCTCTACTTAACTTACATTTGTTTGAACTGTGTCCTGTGGACACTGTGTCTCCATGGGAGGCGGGACATTGAATCTCTTCAGCCAGGAAGACTCAGCTATACCATGTTTCTCCAGTAGGAAAGAATTGTAAAATAGATAGTTGGTTTAGTCACCAAAAATACCCAATTCTGGTAGAGGCTTGCCTAGGACGTGCAAGGGCTGGATCCAGTTCCCAGCATTGCCCAGAGAGAGGGAGGGGCAATGAAAAGCTGAGCCGAATGCCGGTCTGTAGGCTGTCTGTGATGTATGGCTCCAAATACCACCTTGCTATGAGTTTCTAGTTGAAGTTCTTCTATGGGAACAATGCTTGACGGACGGAACAGTGGGTACCACAAGGAGCTTCTGGATGAGAACAGTCTCAGGTTTGTTTCCTCTGAAGACCCCCAAAAGTCAAGGAGACAGTAGCTTGGCACCCACAGTTTGAATAAGGCATGATTAGGGGTCAAATTCCATGCATGCTGCTGGGCCTTCAGGGTGGGGTGTGAAGTGTAGACACTGGGTAGTTGATTTGCAGCCACAGAGAAACAATCGGCAGCTCCAGATTCACGCTGCAGCCCAGGACAGCAGCAGCTAAAGCAGGCAGGTAGCACAGGAAAGGAGGAATCTGGAATCCATGAAATGCTAGACACTGGGTGGGGCTGGAGACATAGCTCAGTGGTGACGTAAATATTCTGCCCTTACACGGGATCAGGGTTCAGTCCTTAGTACCCATGGCAGGTGGCTTACGACTACCTTCAACTCCAGCTCTAGAGATTCACCACTCTACACTCCCCTCTGGCCTCCTTGGGCATGTGCACTAAAGTGCACCCCATATATCTCTCTGTCTATCTATCTATCTATCTATCTATCTATCTATCTATCTATCTATCTATCTGTCTGTCTGTCTTGCTGTCTATCTATCTATCTATCTATCTATCTATCTATCTATCTATGTAGCTATGTGTCTGTCTTTCTATCTATGAAAAATGATTAAAATAAGGAAAAAATAGACAGCAGCTTCTTTTGAAGGCAGATTATGGAACCCTTGGTTATATATTCCTCTCTCGCCCTTAGCAGCTGTTAAAATGCATGAGGCTCTGGTCTACATGTCCAGGAATTCTAAATTCACCTACACATATATATCCTTTTCCTTATACCAGGATAAAACATCTTTACAGAGACTATGTCTCATAAAAGACTTGTACTTAAAACTCAATGATAAGAAAATGAATACATTTATTTTAAAAATCATGAATACAACCTTTACCCTAGAAAAATTTGTCCTGATTAATTTTAGGTCAACTCGACACAAGATGGAGTGATTTAGAAAGAGACTCTCAATTGAGAAAACTGCGCTATAAGGTCTGCCTGTAGGCAATATGTAGTGAATTTTCTTGATTAGCCATTGATGTAGGAGGACCCAGGTCTCCTGGGCAGGTGGTCCTTGGTGCTGTAAGAAAACAGGCTGAACAAGCCACAAGGAGCGAAACAGTAAGCAGCATTCCTTCACGGCTGCTGCATCAACTGTTGCCTCCAGGTTTCTTGCCCTGACCTCCCTCAGTGACACACTCATGCATCTCTAAGCTAAAGTCAGCCTTCCTCATCAAGTAGCTTTTGGTCATGGTGTTTCGTTTCAGCACTAGAAACCCTAACGAAGACAGGTCACTATGTACTATGCACAAAAGGGTGAAGCTGCCCACCATTATGGAATTATGGCAGAAACATAATGTGAAGCTGTGAAAAGACACCACTGTATGCCCCTGGAAAAGCAAAAGAATAATTTTTTGAATACACAGGTGTTTGTAAGAACATGGAGCTTCCACTCCTCTTCTGGGAATTAAATATGGAATCCATTTGGAAACTTACGGCTGTTTCTTATAAAATTCAGTACACACTTTCTATATGAATTAGCAATCCCACCTATTATTATTCATACTAACTCCAAACCAGAAGCTTTTCAATTATACATCCAACAGATAAATGCACTATAGTCAATCAATATCATGGGTTACTATCAGTAACAAAAATGAATGTATCGCTCATACACACAATCAGAGGAAACATGTGCTAAGTAAAATCTATCAGGCATGAAGACCCAATACTACACAGTCCTATTTATGTTGCAGAGAGAAAAATATTTTCTTCATCTATAACAGGTTTTCAGCCTACATGAACCCCTGTAACAAAGACAGATTAACAGTAGAAAAGCAAACAGAAGTATATTTCATATGAAGACAGGAGGAACCCAGAAAATGAGTAGATCTCAGTGTTATGAGTTCTACTTACACTACATAACATTGGCATAAAAAAAGTTTTTGGAAAGTGACATGACAAAAAAAATGACTTTAAATCTTTAAGGGTGAAAAACTGTAGTAAGGCAAATAATTTGCAGACAAAACCAAACCAAACTAAGACAAAACAAAACAAAACAAAAAAACTAAGTACGGGGATAGTTAGACGTCTCAGTCACACAGCTGACTCCAGCAAGTTGTCTGTACACACACACACACACACACACACACACACACACACACAGAGAGAGAGAGAGAGAGAGAGAGAGAGAGAGAGGTTGAGAGTTAACTTTGCCTTATCATCTGCTTATTAATTACTTTTAGCTTAACAGCCATTCATATTTGGAGCATATTTCTACCTCCTACAACATAGAGAAAGCATCATTAAAAAACAGTTGGAGTGGATACAGAAAATGTGGTGTATATATATATATATATATATATATATATATATATATATACACAATGGAATACTACTCAGCAATTAAAAATAATGAATTCATGCAATTTGTAGGCAAATGGTTAGATCTGGAAAATATCATCGTAAGTGAGTTAACACAATCACAAAAGAATACACATGAAATGCAATCACTGATAAGTGAATATTAATGAGCCCAGAAGCCCTAAATACTCAAGGCACAATTAGCAAGTCAAATGATTCCCAAGAAGAAGAAAGGAGAGGACCCTGGGCCTGAAAAGATTGGATCCAGTTTTGTAGGAGATTACCAGAACAGAGAAATGGTGGGGGGGAGGGGGATTGGGGAATAGTTGGAGGGGGGAAGAGGACTTATGGGACATATGGTGTGTGTGGGGGAACTGGGAAAAGGGAAAGCCTTTGGAATGTAAACAAAGAATATCGAATAAAAAATAAAAAAAAAAAAAACAGTTCCTTGGCAATCGGATTTATTTTTCTGAGCACCTTGGATAACCTCTGCTCACATAGCAGGTGACTTCTGGACACCAGTCATACGCACGCCTTTTTGGAATAGCTTTGCCCTTGCGAGAGTAAAGGGGGGGGGATACTCCCCGAGCACAGCGCTTGCTCAAGGTAAAATTCTTGACTCCAGAGACCATTCTATCTGTCCATTCTCCAGGCTCCAGGGGTCAGAAGAGGGTGATAAATCACACTAATACCAATGCTTTCGCAACTTCAGAACATAAATGCTGCCTTGCAAAACACCCAAGCTTTCTGCATTGATTTTTCTTTTTTACACATCGCCTTTCCCATACCAACAGTGCTATCTATGAATGAATAGCTGAAATAGGCTCCTACATCATTTTTAGAACCATGTGGATTTTTCAAGCTACATTTTGTGCAGCTAAAGCAGGGGGAGAAATCAGACACACTTTGCATTGAACCCTTGCAGTGCCACACACTGTGTGCCTTTTAGTAAATGACCCCATCTTCATAAGCCACTCCTTTTCTCTTGACAATGTGGTTGTTATGAGGGCTAAACAGAAGCTTATATAAAACACTCAGGCTAGAGACTGACAAATAGGCAGAGCTCTTGAAATAATCAACTGCAAATGTACTAATAGGTTAGGCATAGGGAGGGTAATGTTCATCTGCTTCTGTGTACTGTGCTGCCTGCCAGATTCTTTTCCTTGAATTTGAAATAAATAGTGAGTTTTCAAGGGATGTAGATATCATTACCATTGCACACATACCCTGTTTGTCGAATGAATTCCATCACAGTAAATCTCTCTAAACCAACACCCAGGGGACGGTTCTGTTGCTTGGTTTTTGGTGGTCTATGGTCCTTTCTATTCTAATTCAAAATGATATTCTTAGATGTTAGCAAATTTCTCTCTTCCCTTTTTCTGTCTTCATGTATTCAGTGTAGTCTGTTTGGGTCATCACTGGGCTCAGATATTCAGAGAGATAAAAGGATAGAGTGGGGTTTGTTTGTTAGTTTGTAATAGGGTCTTTCGATGTAGCCCTGGTTGGCCTGGAGCTCATAGAAGTTCATCTGCTTCTGCCTTCCAAGTGCTGGAATTTAAGACATATGACACCACACCCAGCAATGTGATTCATGCTCTTATATTTCTCATAATCTAGTGAGGGAGGAAAGATTAGACCAACCATGATAATGTTGACTTCATTTTCTGGAATAACTTGGGCAAGGACTGGATGCATATTAGTCCACTCAGAGAACCTGGTCACAGGAAGGGCTTGCTGAAAAGGTGGAGCCAGAGCCCCGTCTTAGAAGATGGTCGCTAGTGGTTGGGAGCAGCTCTTTAAGGGAATTCTCGGTGGCAAGACACAGAAGCCCAGGGAGTACATCTTGTTTGCACGCAGATATGTTTGATAATGTTGCAATTTGAGATCAGAGGGAACTTTGGGCTTGGTAGTGGTTTAGGTGAAAATGGCACCCATAGGCTAGTACGTTTGAATACTTGCTCCCCAGTTGATGGGCTGTTTAGGGAGGCTTATGAGGTATGGCATTGTTGGAGGATGCGCGCTGCTGGGGGATGGGCTTTGAGTTTTAAAATGCCCATCCATTCCCCGTTAGCCCTCGTTGACCGTGCTTGTGGATGAAGAGGTGAGCCCTCAGCTACGGCTCCAGCGTCGCGCCCATCTGCCTGCTGCTGCGATCCCTGTGATGATGGCCCTGGATGCTAACCATCTGAAACTCTGAGCCACAGACTAAAGGCTTCCTTCTATAAGATATCTTGGTCGTTGTGTTTTATCGCAAGAAAGGGGAGCTAAGACGGAGGAAGTTATTCTAGGAAGTGAGCTATTGCCGAAAGCCCCGACCATGCAGCTTTTCGGACAATGTGGAAGACTTTGGCACTTGCGAATAGAAAAGCAGTTGAACTCTGTAAGCCGTGCTCAATGGGCCAGCCTCAACGGAGCTTGCAGAGGCAGTGGGGGTGTGAGCAATGTGAGCCGTGGGAGCCCATCTCACGAAGTTTCAAAGGGGAGCGTTATGAACAACGGAAAAGGGCCCATTCTTGTGATTTGGCAAAGAAAGTGGCTGCTTTTTGCCTGCTTGCTTTCACGGCCCCTTGGAAAGTTCATCTATTCTGCTCATTGGTGTTAAAACCCACTTCTTTGGGACTGCAGTGTAGGCTGACTACTGGCAGTTCTCTAAAACTGTCTTAGGACTCCAGCACCGGACTGGGACCCTTGAGACATCCAGTCTCATGGACTGAACAACTTCTGGGTTCATGGCCTTCTGTCAGGAGACTGCCACTGTTGGGCTAGTGAGGCCACAGCCTATAAGCTGTTTTAGTACTCTTCCTTTCAACAATTTTTTATATAGAATCCATTTAGAGAACGCTAGCTTATACAGGGGTCAAATCATAAAGGGCTAAGAGATCAAAAACATTAAGAATTTTGAACTCACAAGGAAAATGAAAGGCAGAGGGGAGTGCTTTGAGTACGTTCAAGTCAGGAGTCACACAAAGCAATGTGCACGCTTAGAGATGGCATTCCGGTGACAGTACTGGACTAAGTCTGTTGTAAGATAGATTAAGAGATAAAGTCACTGGGAACACATTATGAAAGCTAACACTGAATCAATTATGGAGGAATGAAGGAACTGCTTTAGGAAACCGGATTTGACCAACAGCTCTAGCTGTGCAAGAGGTAAGGAGAGGTAAAGGAGAGATGAAGGGCGCTGTCCAGGGTGTGTCTGCTGCTATAAACACGGAAACGACGGGCTAGAAGAGGGTGGTGGAGTAAGAAATCCTCAGATTTAACATGCTACCTTTCTTGGACACGCGTCATATCCTTGTGCCTCCCCCCTTCTCTCTGTGTGTGTGTCTGTCTTTGTGGGTGTGGCCCGTATACTTGTATGTGTAAGCATGTGTGCCATGTGCACAGACGTAGAGAGCAGGGGTCGATAAAGGAGCCCCCCTTACTCTTTCTCCTTACCTTTTGAGAGCTCAGTTTTGACTAGACTGGCTTGGATGGCCATTAAGGCCCTGGGATTTTCCTGCTCTGCCTCCCCAGGCTGGGATTACAGGCATGGGCCGCCACATCCAGCACACCACATGTGTGCCTGGTTCTGAACAGAGTCCTCATTCGCACATTGAACATTTGACTATTTTACCTGTGCTGTCCAGTTCAGATTGCTCAGGGTTGACTTTGTGTTGTGCATAATGACAGTTTGTGTTTTTTTCTGGAGGATTTTAAGACTCCTTTCTAGATGATTTAGAAATCCCACATAGATTTGAGTTTCAGAATAAGATATTTTAAAAAAAATTACTATTATTATGCTACTAACCTTTTTCCATAACAAACTGAAGTATTTTTAATTGCCAATACTTGCCAAATAAGTGAACAAGTATTTTAGGTTGTTGGTACTTAAAGCCTGACACTGAGACTTTCTCTCTCTCTCTCTCTCTCTCTCTCTCTCTCTCTCTCTCCCCTACCTCCTCCTAAATAAACTCTATTCTATACTATACCATTCTAGGGCTGGTACCTCGGGAGGAAGGGATGCCTCAGCATGGGCCCACAGAGGCACCCCCTTCTCCCACCATACTGTGCCTTCATCAAACATATCCCTGGTTTCTCTATCTTTTATAAAACACAACAGTGGTGACCTATCTTCACATATCCATGATCAGTCTGCTTATTATTTTAAGCTCTGACCATCTTCTTCCTGTTGTGCACCTGGGCTGTGTGAATACACATTACCATTTAGACCTTTGGCTTTTGAAGGTCAAGGAAGCAAAGATATTGGCTCACTCTCAGAAAGTGACGTCCCCAGTGTTGCTACTAAGCCAAAATTAGGGTGGGGACCAGGCGAGCCAGATGGAGAAGATCCCAGTAGGCAGTAGTTCCACAGCCCCAGATGCTCCCAAAGCAGGTGACCTCACTCTTGGGTAACCAAGGAAACGCTCAGGCATGAAGCAGAAACTACTGGCGTGGGCAACAGAGCACACTTCTGTGTAGAAAGTAGCACTTCGCAGTGAGTTCCGGGTGCATCCTGGACCTGAACCCATCCTTTTCTGTAACACTTTGGACAGGATTTACTCAAATGTAAAATAAGGGCCGTCACGAAGACAGAATGAGGTCTGTCATCTTGTATTCAAGTAAGTTTTATCAAGTGCCTTGTACAAGCCAGACATGTCTGGAGCACAGAGGAGATAAAGCCACCACCAGGAAGCATGGGGGTTCTTGCCTTGGTGATGCAAACAGGTTCAGAGGTGTGAAACTGCTTTGGCAACTGGGTAGAAAATTGTGACTTAGGTCATATATTAGTTTCCTGCTGCTGCTGGAACAAAACACCATAAATAATATGGCCTAATGTGATAACAAATGTGTTTTGCCATATTGCTGTGAAGTCATGGTGTCCGCAGGGCCAGACTTCTTCCACAAGCTTTAGGGAGAAATTTTCTCAGCAGTGTTTTTCAGCCAACCCTTAATCTTCACATAGCATTCAGCTCTGTTTCCTGGCTGTATTTCCCCGAGTCCAAATTTCTCTCTTCTTTTAAGCACTTTGGTCATTGGACTAGAGCATCAGTTCAGTAGTTAAGAACATGTGCTGCTCCTACAGAAGACCAACGTCCTCCGAGACTCCATGCTAAGTGGTTCACTGCTGCCTGTAACTCTGCCAGTATAACTCTTCAGGGGATCACATGTCCCTTTTTCACGCTTCATGCCAACCCTCATATAAGTATGTACACACACACATAAACACAAGTAAAATAAATACTTAAAAGAAATAACTTCCTATGATATTCAGGATTCACCGCAATTCTACTATGAAGTCATTTTAATGGCATCCGCAAAGGCCTTATTTCCAAGTGGCTTCATACCCATAGTACCATGGGCGTGGGTTTGAGGAAACTCTATTCAGCCTGGTGCTGTCTTCTTATACACTGAGCTAGAGGCTACAGGAAGCCTGAACCAGGGTGAATAGCAATTTCCTCAAATCCATTCTAAAATGATGTTAGGAGAATAAGACCGGACTTACAGATGTGTCTGTTTGGGTGGAGGAACATGGCAATAAGAGGATGATGAAGTGCTTGTGTTTGACTGAAGGGGTCAGCTCAGTACCCTTGAAAAATTCCACTAGGCACCCTTCCCCTCTGGGAGAAACCACAGTGGGGACTGACTGTTGGCTACCTGCCTCATTCCCTAAGGACCAATCAATTTAAAAGCCACACTGTTCTGCCAATCACATTGTGCCTAGTGGCTGTTGTTCTAGTCTACCTCTGAAAACTGTATAGAAACTTGATGAACGGGCCTCTTGGGGCCACCTCCTCTCCTTTGGGTGCAGGACGACTCTAGCGTGCTGGAACAATAAATTCCTCTTGCTTTTGCATTGATCCCCAGCTCCGCCTTGTTCACTTGAGGGGAGAAGGCCATATCCCTGGTAGATAAGGCTTGTCAGAGTCTTACACAACATGAAGTAGATGCCAAGGAAAATTAAATGAGAAGTACGCGCATTAGCACAAACAGCAAGGAAGTCTTCTACTCCTAATGCCAGAGACCTCTTCAGGAAAGCAGTAGAAAGGAGCAGTAGTTGCCCTCAGGTCCAAAGGAAATCCACTAGTTCAACTTCTCGGGCCCATTCCCCTCTACCAAAGGAGCCGCTCCTCACCTCACCATAGAAAAAGTAGTTAACAAGTGTCTGTACACAGCCAGAACAGATGCTTCTGGACTCAAAGCATTAACGCTCTCCTCTGTCCAGAGGCTGGTATATAGGTTGGACAGAGCTGCTTCCAGCATAAGGAGGAGCACTTTTAAGCCTATACTTAGAAGATAACCAAAGTGAATTTAAAAATTTGAACTTGTGCTAACAGTAGTCAATGCTTTACTAGAGTTAGATTAGCAGAGTATCAGAACTCTACTGACCGATGACAAAACTCTGACCTTTTGAAGTCTTATTGTAACAAAAGCATAGGAAGGAGGAGAGACATCTAAACATTTCTCATTTTTTTTCACATACCTTAAATCACTTGCTGAGGACATGGCTGCTCCAAGGTCTGGTTGAGAGGAAGGTTTGATTATAGATATCAGGAAAAGTACAGCCTGAGGCATCTGGAAGAGTCTGGTTGTCTCAGGGGAGAGAGATAGTCCTGTATTAGACATGGTCATAGACTGGACTTGGCCCTGAGAGGGGAGAAGGGGACAAGGGATCAAGAAAGAGAAGAGGGTGTGGGCAAAGGGAGATGGAGTGAGAGGAACAGGATGGGGAGGGGGTGAGAAAGGACTACAGATGAGAGAACTAGACAGAAATGGCCAAATAGGCAGGGCTTGCCTATTTGCCCATAGGAATGAGAAGCTGGAGCAAAGGCAATCCACGGACTGGAGAAGTTTAGTGTAGGAAGCAGGGAGAGAACCGGTGAAGGTACCAACTGAACCTGGAGGCCAGCATGTGCTTTGCTATGCTAATAGGTACCACAGAGAGCCCTTAGTCCTTTCCTTTCTGGGGGTGATGAGAAGTAGCTCCTTTGGTAGAGGACAATGGGCCCCAGAATGTGGAAGAGTAGAGCTTCCTTTGACAACACTGGAAACATTTCCACTGTACCCTTTAGGAGTCCCTTCTCCCTTGGCAATGTCTCTACTATGCACCTGCACAACTCTCTAATGTGCCCCTGCAGGAGTTTCTACTGTAAACCCATAAATGTCTCTACCGTGTCCCCAAAGGAGCCTCTTATATGCCACCCAGAAGTTTCTATTGTGCCTCTATAGAAGTCTCTACTGTCCCCGCCAGAGCCTCTTGTGTGTCCTTTTGTGAGACTCTACTGTGCCCCTGTAGAAGTCCTTACCATACTCCTGTGGAAATCTATAGAAAACACTTCTGCAGATCTTTGGAGTGAATCTTGGCGTGATTTGGGAGAATGGGGATTTAGTGCTTGGAACAGGGCACACAGTTCAACCACTAGTTTTCGAAAAAGACTATCTAGGATTTCCAAAGTGATGACTTCAGCATGTAGCCAGCAAGTCCTGCTTTCTGGAAGACCAGTCAGTACTGTTACGCACTGAGCCATCTCTCCTATTTGAAAATGTAGCCCAAATCCTTCGTTTCACTGCATGTTCTTTCTTGTTTACCCTCCACATCCCCATATTTACTCTAAACTGTTCTCTTTGTTGGTTTCTTGATGTGTGTGGCCATTGGTGTCTCCTTCAAGTCACTGTCTTCGAGGCCTGGAAGCTGCCCTCTTTATTGTTCTCATGTGGCCTTTTCTCTACACTATTTAGTATGAAAAGTTTCTATCCTATTTAAAACTTGGGAAAACTTGTACAATGAAGATTCATTTATTCTTCACCAAATTGCTGCTTTTTTTCTGTTTCCTTCTCACCCTAGTCCCAACCTCCATGCCCTCTCTCCTCCTCCCATGTGTGTGTACATCTGTGTGTGTGTGTGTGTGTGTGTGTGTGTGTGTGTTGGCAGCACCCAAGGAGTTCATACATTGTCTTTGACTATTTTGTTTCTTTAATGTCCCTGAGTCTAGAACCCTCCATGTGTTTTGTGGGTTGCACTGTGGCTGCCACATTTGTGAAGAGTCAATCTGATTGTCTTGCAGGCTGCCTGTCATTTTGGACTTTGACTTTCTTCTTCAAGGTTAGACACAGGTTAAGCACTGATTTTTGTTTTATTTGTGTCTTGGCCAGACATGTACATAAATCAAGCTGGGTGTTTCTAGCTTCATCACATCGTGATGTCAACTTTGTCCCATTATTTGTGGGACTGAGTTTGTTGATTATATTGAGTGCCAAATTTCCTCACTGTGAAAGTATCTTTTTCCATTTGTTGTTAAGAGGCAATGTGAAGAGAACACGACCTGCTCCCCACAGCTTTCTCTTGTGCTTGTAGGATACAATGATCATCCTTTCCACCATCTACCCACAGCCCAGAGAATCGCAAAGCAGAAACGTTTTGGCCTATGACTTTATTGATGATACTCTTATGTCAAAAAATAAAATGAAATTTTAGAAAGTCATCTCTTTTACTCTCTTTTTTGGGTCAATGGACTCAGAGTCTCTTTTTTCTTCTATTTTGTAGTTTAAAATCATCATCATTATTTTTATGATCATATCAAAGCAAATGAGGCTTCTAGGAGTCCCTTTAATCCAGATCTTATGGTCTTTTAATGAAGGCTCTCTAAGACCTTCAGCCTTTTCTTTCTGTGTCCCTTTTTGTCATTATGATAAAATGCCCCCAACAAATCAGCTTCAGGGAGGCTTGGATCATGCTTTCAGGTTTCAGTCTGTGACTACATGTACCCCATGATTTTGAGGCCATGGAGGCAGAAGGGCAGGGGGCAGAGATGCTTGCCTCATACATAGCCAGGAAGCAGAAGGGTGCGAAGGGATAGGTCCAGGGAGAAGATCCATCATTCCGAGCCATGTCACCAGTGATCTGCTTTCTCTGGGTAGGCTTCGCACCGTGATGTCTGCCGCCTCCAAACAATGCTGTCAAGTTATAACGCCATTAGTGGTTCAGTTCATTGATTGGCCAGTGATGGAATGATCGAATCACTTTCCCACATAAGTCTGTTGGACAGACATTTCATTTCCAGACAATAACATCTGCTTTCTGGCTGTGGGTATTCCAGGCTTACCCTGGGCATTCCCTGCTCTATGCCTGGAATTAGCCATGTCTGTGTGTGCATTTCTGTTATTGGTCTGTTTCATTTTCCCTACAGCATCTTATTGTATTATCCTAGCTGCTTACTTGCAACTGATTTGTCTTGTGTGCATACATACATCTATGCATGTGGCTATGCATGATCATCAGGGAGCAACTTACAGAAGTCAGTTCTCTCCTACTGTACAGGTTCTGGGGACTGAACTCAGTTTGTCAGGCTTGGTGGCATGCACCTTTATCCACTGAGCATTTTTGCTAGCCAAACTCCGTTTTCATGAGGTTTATATCATGACTGTTCACCAGCAGCCTTCATAATTCTAGTGACATTCTTTCATTAAAGACAGTACTGTTTTTGAGAGATCGCGACATGCTGGAGAAAGAGATATGGCCTTTGTCTACTCTCAGGAAGTTCTCACTTTAGTTGGGAGCCTCAAGGTCTGTCACTGAAGTGGAAAAATTTAAAGCGAAAAGGAGTTCCACGAAATCATAAGTTGGTACTGTCTGGAGCTCACTAGAAATTAAGTCCACTACTACTGACAATGTTTGTCTCTAGTTTCCACTCTCAAGTTAGCGTCCTTAAGTGCCATTTCCAGGAGAGAATTCCCCTGTGCCTGAAATACACGGAGCCATCTGTTTTCAGGAAAATCCAATCAGCATCTCTCACCAGACTTCTGAGCTATGAAAAACCCCAGACTTGCCTCACGCTGCTTCATGCCTACACAAGCTCCCATCAAGCTCAGTCTTGTGCTGTCTGTCTCCAGTGCTGGCTGCCTCAGAACAGCAGGTGCTCGCATGTCAGAATGTGTAGGGAGGCTCTTGGCTTTCCTTTGAACATGTTTTTGCCATCTGTGCTATGGGTTCTCTCGTCTGGCATGCTTTTCTTTTTCTAGACTAACTAGACCGAGTTAATTCTCATCAACTTATGATCAAGATCCCACAAGGAGTGGTTATATACTCCTCTGTCTTCCACTACAGCTGTGTGTGTGTGTGTGTGTGTGTGTGTGTGTGTGCGCGTGTGCGTGTGCGTGTGCGTGTGTGTGTGTGTGTGTGTGTGTGTACAGGTGCATGCACGCTAGAGCTAAATGCAGAGAAAATACAACTCTGGGGTGTCTATATGTGATTGAATTACAGTCACATGGCCAGACATGGACAGCAGGAAGTGGAAAGTCTGTATGACTTTCCCTGCCCTGCCCCCCTTGGTGTGACAGTGATCTTTGTGTAAAGGCATGAGGTACACCCCTGGAGAGTCAGGAAGCAGAGGGCAGTTGGCAAGTCAGCTCCAGCATAGCACAGTGAATCTCAGGGGATCAGAAGAGTACCTCCCATGTTGTGTATATTTCTAGATGATTCTGGGGAGGTTTTTCTAGGTGAGATTAATATTTAAATCAATACACTTTTAATGCAGCAGATTATATTTAATAATATGGTTAGATTCCTTCAGTCTTAAATAAAAGCCTCAAATTTAAATCCAAAACTCCCGGAAATGGCCATATGCCAGCAGGTGGTCTTTAGACCTGAAGAGCAGCCCTGCCCTGCTCTTCAGTTTATTTGGCTAACCTACAGAATATATATTTAAAAAGGTATATTTTTAGCTTTGTGTGATGGTGTACACTTTCAATCCCAGCATTTAGGAGGCCGAGGCAGGTGGATCTCTATGAGTTCCAGGCTAGTCTGGTCTCTAGAGCAAGTTCCGGGACAGACAGGGCTATCACACAGAAAAACTCTGTTTCATTCTAGGAACACTTAAGGAATCTCTAAATTTTCCTTATTAAAATATAGCAGTAATTAAAAAAGGAAGAAAAACAAAAAACCAAAACAAATAACAAAACAAAACAAAATCCCTTGCATCTTTATTTTGTTTCTTTCTATTCATCATTGTGTGTGGGGTGGCATTGCACAGTGCAGGAAGCATGCAGAGGTTCCGGGCTGGGTGTGCGGGGCTTTCTTCTTCCATATTTAGGGGAGATCAGGGCATCAAACTTGGGTTTTCAGGCTTGCACAAAAGTATCTTTACCTACTGGGCTGGTCTGCAGATCAACCATACAGATTTTAAATCGCCAATCCTCCACAAGCATGTAAGCCAGTTTCTTCCCTCTCTGTCTTTTTGTTTCTCTCTCTATGAATTTGTATGTCTGTGTGTCTGTCTTACTCCCTCTTTCTGTCTCTTATATTTCTAGTGGTAGTCTTTCTCTGGGTAGCCATTACACTGATCTAGAGTCCTAAATCAAAAGACGTAGGAAAGACACAGTGAGGATGTTAGGATCACAGGTGCCAAGAGCTGAGCAGGATCAGCTCTGGAGACAGAAAACCACGGATTTAGTTGTAGTTGGTCAATTTTAAAGAATTATTTATTGCCAAGCATCTATGGAGGAGCACACATGACATACACATCTTAAAATGTATATCCAAATGTGAATTCATGCCTAGATATGTTTTATGAGGGAGGAGTGAATTAGAAGACGAGATTTAGAGAGGACTGGTGCAGGCTAGACATTTGCTGAAGGCCTTTCTGAAGAGTTGGGATTTAGACAGCGACTGAGGGATATCAGGAACAAGCCCAGTGCAGGTGTAATAAAAGTCTGACGTGCAGTTAGAAAAGCATCTCAGCAGAAAGGATGGCTCTTAGACTGGCAGCTGCCTGTACACACCGAGAAACGCTTGAAGAGTCACCATCTCCCCAGACAGTGTATAACTGAAGGGAGACAACAAAACAGACATCACCACACACAAGGGCAGAGGCATTTAGAACCAGAGTCTTCTGAAAGACCTGCTAGTCCACATGGACTCCGTGTGGAAGACAAGGAACTTGACAAGAAGAGTAGAGAAGGAGAAGGAACAAAGAAATTGACCAGCAGTTGAATGGATAAGGGAAAATTCATTCGTAAGGAAGAATGAAATATGGCTGGGACGATGGCTCAGTAGGGAAAGGCCCAGGACTTCAAGCCTGATGACCTGAGTCCCCGGGGGGATTGTTTGGTGGAAAAGGATCAGTTTCCTCAAGTTGCTTCTGGTCTCCACTTTCACTATGGTGTTCCTGTACATGCGTGCTCTCTCTCTCTCTCTCTCTCTCTCTCTCTCTCTCTCTCTCACACACACACACACACACACACACACACACACATACCACACACACATGGACTTACACATACACACACATACACACAAATAAATGAGATTTTTTTCCTTTATTGCTTTCAGGAAAATGGATGGGACTGGAGATTCTTTTATGAAGCAAAGATAAACAAGGATCATGTGATTTCTCTGCTTTTGTATCTATGAGAAATTAAAGGTCATGAAAGTAGAAGAGGAACTGTTAGAGGCTTGAGGGGGAGGGAAAGGAAGGGGAATAAGAAAGATCAATGGAGGATAATTTGATCCATGTACATTCTATGCATATGTAGAAATACAAGGGAATCCTTACTTTGTAAAATAGAAAGCTTTAACGATTACATACTGACTTGATGGCTGAAAATAATTAGCTGTATTCCTTAAAACTTTAAGCTCTTAGTATAGAGTTTTACATAAGAATTAGAAGGTGGGGAGTAAGGGAAGTTGGAAAGATGCTGAAGTGTTTATGGTTCTTGTGTTGATGAAGGGACAAGAGGTTCTGATTCTATTTAGACTTGGTTAGAAAAATACACAGCTCCTCCTCGTTCCTTACCTCCTGCATCAGACTAAGATTCCTTTCCGAGTCTGCCATCATCGTCCAGGACAGTTAAATCAATCTTACTCCTTTACCACCTAGCAGCCTGACCATTCCATTGGCAGCTTTCTTACGTGGTGTCACTTGTGTGCTCGCTGCAGAGGGGCCCTGGCTCGCCGATCCAGCAGTACAGAGTGCCTAGCTGATGCCCTGCATCTGGTGCTGTCTCTACCCAGCCCTGTGAGCCTGGACATTTTGCCAGCCGCACTAGGGATCCATTAATCTGCAGAGCGACTTGTCTTTAATGTCTATTACAGCAGAGGATCGATGGCGGATTTACTGCTCCCTTCCACTTACAGAAGAACAACACAGAATATCATCGTGGACTGGCATGGTGGTTTGACTGAGAATGGCTTCAGAGGCTCCTACATTTGCATGTTTAGTCACCAGTTGGTGAGGCTTGGGAAAGATTAGGAAGTGTGGCCTTGTTGGAGATGTGTCATTGGAGGTGTGCTTTGAGGTTTCAAAAGCAGGTTTCTGCCTGCTAACTGAAGATCAGGATGTAGCTCTCAGCTACTTCCAACACCATGCCTGCCTGCTGCCGCACTCTGTGCCATGATGTTTAGGGGCAAATCCCCTGAAGCTGTAAGTAAGCCCCCCAATTAAATGTCTTCTACAAGTTGTCTAGGTCGTGGTGTCTCTACATAGCAATAAAACAGTAACTGAGACAGTTGGCAATATTACACAGCCAATAAGCACATGCCAGTAGCCACCTGACATCATCTCTATTCAGGTTCTCTTGTGTAGTGGGAACTACTTAATAAAATAATACGACCGCTCCAGGACTCGGCACCAAGTCCTGGCAGGTCCCGCTCAGGGCGGCTCTCACTGTCGCTGCTGAGCCATTCTCTTCCAGCTAGCCCTCACAATGTCCCAGCTGTATTTCCTCTCCAACGCAGACTCTGTAAAGGGCAGGAGTCCCTCGCTTCAGCCCTGCACCCACTCCTTCCAAACACCCGGTAAATCACGAGTCTCCAACTTAAATAGTCAGCCAGTTGTGTTTATGTATATGAAACCCTCAATAGTAATATGCCAATTTACAATGATAAAGGTCTCTATCCTAATTTTCTAACCTTACGTTAAGTTTTTCATCTGAAGCCATTAGGATGTCTCTCTTCCCTCTCTGCTAGCGCAGCCCCCTCTCCCTCCATCTCCCCCAGCTCCTACTCCTCTCTCCCCTCCAATCACCGGCCTCTCACTGCCTCAATGTGAATGGATAGGAAATATCTTGCAACACTCATGCTTGACTCCTCCTCACCGGTCGGTCAGTCTTGCTTAACATTGCTTCCCCGTCGGCTCTGAACAGGACACCAGCAGCTGTACTGAAGCCAGGGGAGCTAATGGCCAACAGGGCCCTGCCTTTGGACTTAGCATGTTGTACAGTGGGCCCCTGGGATACACAGGGCATTGGTTCAAGGTCTCAAGGTTTCTTATGTATTTTCATACAGCTTGCTTCCATTCTATATATCAGGCCTCAAATGTACTGCATATAATTTTATGTGGTATTGTTTATGGAATGAGCACACACAAAAAAACTAGTGTGTATATGTTCAGGACAGACTCAACCATTGTAGGCAGTGCATGAGGGGGATGTCAGTTGGAATGTATCCTATTCTCCACGTTTAGATATTTGCTTTTGCCCCCATACATATTTTCTGGTCTTGAGTTTCTCCTTTCCCTTTCCCTCATTTCCTTCGGCCGAAGCTAACAGCTTCTTCCTCCTTGTTGGTTTATCGAATTTCAAGAAATCGTTCTTTGTACCCAGCACAGCGTGATAGCAGGACCCATATGATTACAAAGGATAAAGATTTTAGAAATGGATTGGGATGGTAACAGTTATTTCAGAAGCGCCCGCTCACACTCTCAGCAATTTTCTCTCTAGCCTTCAAGTCAGGTCAGGTAATAACGAGGGGCAGAGAACTTGCAATGCGGTAGAGAACATTCTATCTGTATCTTCTCGCAAACATCCCAGCATTGATTGGGTACGACACCTCCATTTAAATTCCTCTTAGTGCAACCATTTCTTTCCTACTTTTAGGCTTTTAACTGGATACCGCGCCAAACTTGTCTTTTCACTGAGAGATAACTTCTGATCAATCGGATTGGTGTTCTAAATTAAGAGGTGGAACATCAAGCAGCTGACCAGCAGTTTATAGTAACATACAGTTATTAACCCATTCGTGTGTGCTGGTCATGTGGCATGGCCAATGAACCAAAATCAATATCCACCCTGTCTATGAAGAGTGCAGCCTCGGTGAGCTGGATCTTGTGCTTGGTGCCTCTCACGGGCTGTAGTGAGGGATGTGTAAATTGGAGCTCGAGTCTTGCCTAAAGGCTTACGTGGGGAAGGAAGGAGGAACCAGTTCCATTCCTCTGTGCTTGATAGCAAAAGTTAGATGCCAGACGGTGGATAATTTGAGGATATCAACTTCTCCTTTGCTGCTAGCCAGAATGCCAACTCAGTTCTTTATGTCAAATAATCAGGGAAGTGAATTGTATCACATTTGTTATTCATAAATGAAAGTCACACATCATATCTATACTCAGTAGGGGAAATGACACAGAGCATAAATGCTCACAAGGGCTGGTGATAAGGTCCCAGCTTCGATCACGTCCCCCACAGGCAGTAAAGGGCAGCAAGAAAGATGTGGACTTTCAAGCTGGATGCCTTCTCTGCAGCTTGAACTTTATTTTGGGCGTAGTAGCACCACACCTATTGCGCTAGGTTTTTTTTTCTGCCAACTTGATACAGCTAGAGGTATCTGGGATCAGAGACACTCAATTGAGAAAATCCCCCCATACGATTGGCCTGCAGGGAAGTCTAAGTGGCCTTTTCTTGATTAGTGATGGATATGGCGGGTCCCAACCCATGGTGCGTAGTGCCACCCGTGGGAGGATCCTGGGTGGCATGAGACAGTAGGCTGAGAAGGCCGTGAGGAGGGAGTATGTAAGCAGTAGTCACATGGTCTCTGCTCCAGCTCCTGCTTCCAGGTTCCTACCTTGACCTCTTGCTCTGACTTCCGCAGTGAAGGACTATGCATGACCTGTAAACTGAATTTCTTCTTCTTTCCTTTCCTCTCCAAGAGACTTTTGGCTATGGTATTTAATCGCTGCCATAGAAAGTAAACTAAGATACTTATGACTCCACCCTTAGGAGAGTAGTGTAGGCTAACATGATACTGTCTCAAAAAAGCAGAACAAATGTTGGGGATATGACTCAACAGTTAAGAACACTTGTTTTTTTGAAAAACAAAACAAAACAAAACAAAAACAAAAACAAACTCAGGTTCAGTTCCCAGCACCATTAACTGGCTAACAGTTATCTGTAACTTCAGTTCCAGAGGATCTGGATGCCCAGATGGAAAAGGATGCCCTTTTCTGGTCATCTCAGGCATTAGGCATGCGCATAGTCCAGACATAATTAGAAATACATGAATCTTTACAAAGAAAAGCAAAAATGAGACAATTTGGCTGTACCATTTGTAATTGAATATTATGGGTTCACATCTTGAGTAAGAGCAACGCCAAAGCAAGTCAAGACATACAAGTTGAGAAATATCTATTGTGGAAGAAAGCACGCGAATTATCTCTAAAGCGAGAGCCTCTTCCAATCAAGGAAATAGGAGGCTTTATGTGGGGAGTCTGTACATATTCACATAGCAGAGGGCTTTAGGGGAAGGTACATTCTTGAGCATGCTCAGTTTCAGAGGACATCTCTGAGTTTGGCCACTTTAAGGTTATCGTTTAAGGTAAAAAATATAGTTTAGGGAATATTTAGTTCAAGGTCATAGAGCAGGGATATTGCAAGGCCAAGCACACAGGTATGCTGCTTGGGTTTGCAGGTTTACATCATTAAGTTTGGATTGACAAGAGGTAAAGTACACTCGCAAGGTGCATTAATACAGGACTTTTCCCGCACCTCCCTCAGTGATCGATACACTGAGTATCACAGCATGTGCTTGGCCACAACAGTGATAATGATAATACCGTGTAGAGTTTCTGTGTATACTACTGATGTAGTATGCTGAAAATACTCAGAAAGACCTGCACATTGGTGAGTCGCCCGCAATTTCTTTATTATATTATTTCCCTTTGCTGATGCCAGGTGCAGAGAGGTGGGGGTGACCCTTAGGAAGTGTCCGCTTTCTCGTCAAGATCTCCCAACCTTACGTTATAATCCTTTCCAGTTACTTGTACACCCCTGTCATGTACCCAAAGTAGTTTTAAGATCATTGCACATCAATTATATGTTACACATTGGACAAATTGCTTCCTATTGATTTATGTCTGCTTCCTCCAGGGGAAGGCGGGATGCCACAAATGATAAGAAAAGTGGCCAGGGCCAACAATTCACAAAGAGTCTTTGGGGACAAATTGATACTCTACACTGTGGTTTGCTCTCAGAACTGAAGTCAGGCCATCAAATATTAAAGGGCCTTCAGCAGGAGCTGCTGTCCTTTAAACAGCTCCTGGAGTCTTTTATTGGAGTTTCCAAGGAAAACTATCACCTGAAGGGAGACTTTGCAAAGCATTCAAAGACCATCTTTATAGGTCAAGACAGTGCTTAAAGAAATTTGAGCTTTGCAATTGAAAAAGGTCGTCTTTGTTCATAAAATGATGTGGAGCATCAGAAAGAAAAGGAGGCTTAAAAGTAGTTGTCAAATGCCCCATGTGATGCCATGGGATGCATGTGACTTTGTCCCCACTTCCTGAAACACAGCCCCTAAATCTCTCGGGGTCTCCAGAAGGATAAGCAAGTATGTCTGGTGTGCTAAATAAATAGATGGCTATTGGCTCTGGGACACGAAACATCTTTAGGATGGAGGCAGGTCCTAGAAAGACCAAGGCAGGATTAGAGAGTTGGAACTTTGAAGTTCATCCTACCTTCTTGGGACAGAAAGGGTGGAAAAGAGTCCCACCGCTCCTGAGGATATATTCTCGATCATCAGTGACCAATGATGTGTGTGTGTGTGTGTGTGTTCGCTCGAGTGTGTGTGTGTGTGTGTGTGTTCATGTGTGTGTGTATGTGTGTGTGTGTTCGTGTGTGTGTGTGTGTGTGTGTGTGTGTGTGTGTGTGTGTGTTTGCTCGTGTGTGTGTGTGTGTGTGTGTGTGTGTTTGCTCGCGTGTGTGTGTGTGTGTTTGCTCATGTGTGTGTGTGTGTGTGTGTGTGTTTGCTCGCGCGCGTGTGTGTGTGTGTGTGTGTGTGTGTGTTTGCTCATGTGTGTGTGTGTGTGTGTTTGCTCGTGTGTGTGTGTGTGTGTGTGTGTGTGTGTGTTTGCTCGTGTGTGTGTGTGTGTGTGTGTGTGTGTGTGTGTGTGGTGTGTGTGTGTTCGCTCAAGTGTGTATCCTCCCGCTTGCTCAGCAAGCACTCTGCCCTCTGAGCCATCTTCCTAGGTACTGCACCCAACTTTGTTTTGTTGTTGGCCTGGAACTACTTACTACATGAACTATGTAGTTCAAGAGTTGCCTTAAACTTACTGAGATCCTCCTGCCTCTGCCTCCCAAGTGCTAATTCTAAAGGTGTGCACCACCATCCACATCTGATTTTTAATGTGGGCTCTGGGGATCAAACTCAGATCTTTGTGCTACAACATGCTGTGGAAAGAAATAATTCTTATTTCAAAGTAATAAAAAACAAAACAAAATAAAATATCTATGATTTATTCTGGGGTAAAATATGAATGATCATGGCTCAGGAACATTGATTTAGGTCTCCCCAAATACAATGTTGTAATATAATCATAGAGTTTTGTGGTTATAGAACAAAGAGAGCTCTAAATCAAGGAAGGCATTTTAAAAAATACATTGTTGGCAACAGCAAATAGGTGGCTTCCAACCAGATGGAAGGGACTCTCCTGTAGGCCTTAGATGCTTAGTCCTTTAATTAATGGAAAACTAGTGTTTTGTTAAATTAATACATGTCAAAATTTTTATCCATTTGTCAGGATGTTAGTGAGACTTCCTCAGCTGTTAATTGGGTTTATTTTCCCTGAGGTTAAAGAGAGGTTGTGATAGAGACAGCAGGCAGGATCAACAGTTAAACATTGTTTTCTTTATTGGAATTCTTTTTTTTTTTTGCTTGCTTTGTTTTTGTTTTTGTTTTTGTTTTTGTTTTTTTGAGACAGGGTTTCTCTGTGTAGCCCTGGCTGTCCTGGAACTCACTTTGTAGACTAGGCTCAAACTCAGAAATCTGCCTGCCTCTGCCTCTGCCTCCCAAATGCTGGGATTAAAGGCATGCGCCACCATTGCCCAGCTTTCTTTATTGGAGATAAGGGGACACACACACACACACACACACACACACACACACTAAGTACATAAAGAAAAGGCGAGAAACATCCCCCTCAAAGCAGAACAAGGACCATTAAGAAGTCAAAAATACTTAGTTTCTTTTTGAAGGTTAAGGTTTTTGACGTTTCTGAAGGGTCTTCCTCTGCTAATTAAGGGCTGGTCAGATTGAAGGAAGACAGGACGGCTGATTGGCTTACAGCTGTTGTATAGCAGATCCTGATCTGCCTTGAACTTGTTGACCCAGTTCATCAGCAATGACCCAGTGGCCACAGCAAAGTTCCATGAAGTCTTTCTGTTTGGCTTCCAAGCTTTTGTCTCAGGTCAGGAGGCTGAGGAAGAGGTCAGCCATCTTGGAAGTTCACCATTTTTATTACCTAGCCAGGGCTCCTTACCTGTCTGCCCACCAAGGAGACTGTCTAGCTCTTAGTCCCTCATTAGATCTGGCTAGTAGCTAGACTCGATATTAGGTATGACACATAGAAAAATAGGAAGTGGTTGTTTAGCAAAATAAATATCACCTAAGATAAATTAGGCTTGGGAACTGCATCATTCTATCCTCTCCATATTGTTGGAGTCTTTATCCAGTATAACAGACTGTGTAGACTGCTTCTTTCCAAGAATTCTTATTCACAGTGGTAAGTACTTTACTGATGAGGCTATCTTGCAGCCCAAGGGTGAATGATTTAATTAATTAATACCCATATAATAAAGTTTCCATTAAAAAAAAAACCAAAAGAGTTGGGTTTGAAGAGCAATTTCATAGGTGACCATGCAGATTCCTGTGGAGACTTGGCACTTTAGAGAGGGCTTGGAAGGTCCTTGGGGCCCTATCTACACCTTATACCAGGTCTTTCTTCCAGCTAGATGTTCTTAAAGGTGTGCACAGAAATGTTAAAGAAAAAGTCACTATGGCATTGCATGGCTACTCAAGTTAGCCATTCTCAAGGCTGAATCTTAGACTGGGCTGTAGATCCAGCCTTCATGTGAACTGACTTCTGAGATCTTGCTGACCTTTTGCACAATTTACATCATCCCTTAATACTTGGAGACTAAGACCAAGACTGGTCTCTTTCTTATAAAAAAGCTCAACTTCTATAAGCACTTGCCTGAATTCTTTGCTGCCAAGTGAGGACATTTCCATGCCCTTTGCAATGAAAGAGTCAAACTAATGTTGCCAGTTTGACTTGAGAACATGCATCATTTCATTTACGTTTTAGATTTCATCAATGCATGTAGCTTGTATGGGTAGGTGCAGATGTATGCAACAGCTGGAGGTCAGAGGGCAACTGTTGGAGTCAGCTCTCCCCCTTCCACCATGTGAGTCCTGAGGATCAGCATTAGATTATCAAGCTTTGGCACAAGTGCATTTGCCTCCGGGCCATCTCTCCTGTTCAAGATTTCTTGAATCTGCATCGTCTTTCTCTGCCACCTTAAACAAACCCCTGTAAATACAGAAACAAAGCCCCAGAGTAGTTGCCTGTTTCTTAGCATTTGGAAAGTGAAGTGGGAAATTCAACAGTACAAGATCATCCTCATCTACCAATGGAGTTTAGTGCCAGCCTATGTCTCAGAGAAAGAGCAGATACTAGTAATGTAAAATTATAGACAGCGGATGAAGTAGAGTCATGACCACAATTGACTATCTTCTGAAAGTTTGGTAGGGAATTGAGTTTTCCTCCTAAAACCATAGGAGGAATGACAGCCCAGGGCAGGCTTCAAGAGTCACACAACATCCAAATCCATGACCTGGGGAGAAGTGGCAGGATAATGTAGCTGAGGTGGCAGACATTGAATGACCTGAGTAGAAGAAGAAGCCCCTGGAGTTGCCTTTGGCCACAAGCAGCAAGGGATCCGAATGGCTCTAAGCAAGCTGTGGGTTTTCTAGTCACATTCAACAGAGTCAGTCCGGGGTAGCGGATCCTGCATGAGTTCTCTTGACCCAAATGTCATCAGTAATTGGTCGTGTTTATTTTTTCCTCTCTCTCTGGAGAAGATGGTATTCATGGTCCATGGTGTTTGTACACCCAAGTGGTATCCCTGTCTTAGGAAATTGAGGGAAGGCAGTAGGTAAGGCGCTAACATGCCAGGCTTGATCCTATAAACAAAGAACTCTCCTAGTGGCTTTTTAAATAAAATCACATTGTCTAGAGCTGTACGGTAGTTACTTCTAGCTGCAAGGCGGTCCAGCAAATAAAACAGCTTCTTTTCTGCTCTCTTGTCATAGAGAAGGGAAAGGGGATCATCTCTGCATTTCTGAATGAAATCTACCATAGTAACACCAAGAGCTACATATTCCTTCGCACTCAGGTGTCACGCCTCTGTGACTGCAGGGATCCACATGCCACTCATATGACACACTTCTAAGCTAGCAGGAGAGCCTTGAGCCATTCATGTGTCATACCTCTGTGACAGCAGAAAGCCTCTGTCAGTCTGTCACATACCTCTGTGACATTAGACCTCTCTGCATCTCTCATGTCACACACCTCTATGGTGTCTCTGTCCTCCTGATAATCATACAATACACCGTTAGCTGAAACTGTGCTTTCTGTGTCTTTGGACAGAAAGGAGATTTTTTTCCCCGTATATTCAAGTTTATATTTTAAACATCCCCCACAGGCTCACATGTTGAAGGCTGATGTTGCTATTAGTATACAAATTCTGATACGAATGAAGCTATTTTGGAAATATTTGTGCCCTTCCTTTTAGTTATTAAGCTATAGAAAAAAATGAGAAATTGGCACAGGGATCTAATGCTTGGGGATAGGAAGAGATGGGAGCCTCATCCAGCTGGGAAGGAGAAGTCGTTGGCCAAAACCACTGTGAAGGTCAGACAGAAGCCAGGACCACAGTGGTGGGTAGGACCACATCCCGCCCAGGACAGAAGGCAGGACCACAGTGGTGGGTAGGACCACATCCCGCCTAGGACAGAAGCCATGACCATGGTGGTGGGTAGGACCACATCCCGCCCAGGACAAAAGGCAAGACCACGGTGGTGGGTAGGACCACATCCCGCCCAGGACAGAAGCCATGACCACAGTAGTGGGTAGGACCACATCCCTCCCAGGACAGAAGCCCGGACCACAGTTGTGGGCAGGACCACATCCCGCCTAGGGCTGCTCAGTTATGTGCCTTTTGCTTTTCATTCAAACTTAACCATCTCTTCAGGACACTGACTCTGGATGTGCAGGGACGAGGTCCTGTTCTTCCTCTTCCCAATGTAGCCACATAGAACGAATCTCTTTCTCCTGCTTTTTCCTGTTTCCTTTTTCAGCCCATCGGGAGTGTGTGGCTGAGCAGGCTCTGGCCCTTACAACCGTTTTGACCTTAGGAATTTACACAAACAGGAAGTTGATTAACAAGGTAGCAGAGAACTGAGAACATTTGATGCTAATAATTGTCTGGACTGTGTATAAAGACAGACATCATGTCTGGGTCTTTCCCTGGAGGATATAGCTCAGGAAGAGGAGTGCTTGCCTACCCTGCACAGAGCTCTGGCTTTGATCCCTAGTGCTAAATAAACTGAGCATGGTAGCAGTCTAAGCATTTGGGAGGTGGAGATAGGAGGATGATAAGGTCATCTTTGGCTACATAGTAAGTTTAAGGCCAGACTGGGCTACATGAGTACTTAAAATACATATACATAAAATGAAGATATGCATTTATACATATATGCAGATATACATAAAATGAATGTATATATAATTATATATGTATATTATCTATTACATTATAATTATAAATTATAATTATGTATTAATTATATATTATACATATATAATGTATATATATGATAATATATATTATCAAGACCATCTCATGTATGGTCTTGGGAGCTGTCACTTGTATAGTACAACTTTCAGTAATTTGTGCCTCATTGCCTAGTGGCCAAGAACAGTGATCATAAATATTGCCTTGCCTAACAAAGCCTTGTCCTTGCAAAGTGCAGATCATTACTTGTTTGCCTTCTTTCCGAGAAGCCAGCAGCTGTTAGCAGATACACAACCACGCTTGATCAATATCTGATTCAGCAAGTATCCAGCCTTTTCTTCTTTGACTGTTTTTAATCCCATGGTCACAAAGGGCAAGGCTAATAAAGCAACCCTCTTGCACACAGCGTTAGCCCTCTAGCATGGAGCATTAAGATTCTGCAAGCTGCACTCTGCTGTATGGGTTCCATCGGAAGGCAAGATGCTCTCATCCAAAAGCCTAGTGTAAACTCCTCACTCTGCGGGCTGACGAAATGCTGGCTCAGCTGTCTGTGTCATCACATTGTCCAAGTGACACAGGAAACATTTGCTAATTCACTTCAACCATACTGTTCCGACATTGGGAAAACAAAACAAAACAAAACAAAAACAAAACAAAACAAAAAAACCAAGCCACATTGCAGTGCTGTTTTTTTTTTTTTAAAAATACTTACTATTCTAAAATTTTTCATGTAAGTATATATTATCCATATCTTCATGGATATGGATAGTATCCCTCATATCTTCTTCCCCTTGCTTTGTCCTCACTCCCCTTCCATTAGGCCTCTTTGCTCTCCTAGAACAAAGTCAATGCAGGTAACAGAAAACAGAGGCCAGGGGTGGGGTGGGGGGGGTGGGGGCCGGGGTGGGGGTGGGGTGGGGAGGGGGACACTATTCTGCCAGGGACCTGTGATGAAGGCCGGGGAGCTCCCGAGAGTGTCACACTCAGTGCATGTGTTAGGAGTGCGGAGGGACTGGGGAGGGGAGAAAACTACCTCTGTGAAGCTTGAGAACCCCCTGGCCTGGTTACCATAGAGAAAACACCTCCTTGATCCTACTGAAGTGTATAATGAGATGGCTCCATGTGCTACCCTCAGCACCTGCTCAAACCCTTTTGATGCTTCAGTGACTGACAACAACAACAACAACAACAACAACAACAACAAAACAACAAAAAACAAAAAACAATACTGAACCCAACCTACTTCCTATTTGGAAGAAGAGGATTTTGGTTTCGTTTGTTTGTTTGTTGTATTTTTCAAAAAACTTCATTTTGACAAAACTACATTGGTCGTCTCGTCCCCTGGCTTAGGGGAACTGTCGCCCTGCAAAGGGCATCGATTTCCTTTTGTGTGCGCACTTCTTCACAACTCAATTAGAGCACATTTTCCCGGTGGGCAGTGATCTTGATCCCATTAACATTCATGAGATAAGACTGTATCCCACTTGTTGTCTAATAAGAAAATGAGAATCCAGGGATATTTATTCAGTCTTGTAGCCCATCACCTTGGGACAGCATTACTACTGCAATTTTATTACAAAGCCCCAGTAACTGGAGGGGAAATAACAATAAGAAAAAAAAAATTGTCGCTTTTAGACAATAGCTAGAAAAAAACAAACTTGTTTGTTGTGATCTCCTCCACTGACTGTTTAATCAAGAGAGAGACTTGGGCATCCTGCAGTGGCCCAGAAAGGACTGAACATGACCGTTCAGCTGAAGAGAAAGGAGGCACACCATGCCAGCCAACCCTTCAGCACCCTCTCAAGATTCTGTCCATTCCCAGGGAGACAGACACCCACGCACATTTTATACATTTTGTCAAGCCTTGTGCCAGATTCCTTCTATACAATTATTTTATTAAATTCTCACTGTAAAGCTAAGGGGAAGGTTTTATAACCCGTTTTGATAAAGTATGTAGTTACACATCTTGCTTGGGGTTATGTATATTGTGTTAAATGGTGGAGATAGAGTAGATGTTGCAGTCAGACCTGGAGGGCCGAGGACAGGAGCACTCTCTGGAATTGAGTCCGTTGGCAAAACCTGGAATAGACCTTTGTTAGAAACCCCTGGGAGCGAATGAAGGCTCATGGGGGCAGGGGATGGGCGACAGGACACACTTAGCTGGAGGATTGTGAAGTACAGAGCCCAGGGGCTGAGGACATCTTCCTAGGTGCTCACCATTTCTATTTGTTCTTTGCTTCACAGAAGTCTTCAGTTCCCTGACGTCACGTTTGCACACTTGAGGGGTAAGCCTGCATGTTTAAGAGAAGCCAGAGACCTCTCCTTCCTTCTGTCCTGTGTTCCTTCTTAGGCTATACCCACATGTACTCTGATGTCAGGACCCCTTCTCAGTAGTGAGTCTCACTGCTTATATGGTCATAACAAAATATCACATATTGGGCACCTTATATACCAACCTGTGAGCCCACAGTTCCGAAGGTTCGCAAATCTGAAGTCAGGGTGATAGATATTCCACTTCTCAGTTAGGGCTCTTTTGGGCTACAGGTGGACGTCTTTTTACTGTATGTGGAGGAAGGATGAGCATGAGAGAAGGAAGGGGGAAGAAAGAGGGAGAGAGTCTAAGTGCTATGGTCTTTGCATGAGGTGTGCCGCCTCCAGAGACTCATGTGTTGAAACCTATGTCCCCAGCTGTTGAATCCCATCATTAGGAGGATACTGAATCATGGAGGCTCTGATTTTGCCAATAGGTTAATCTACCAATATATTCATAATTTGTCTACACAATTGTGGGGCAGAAACTTTAGGTAGTGGGGGTACAATTAGAAGAAGGTTACCAGAGTCATGTCCTGGAAACATACCTGTCCCTTTCCTCCTTGTCACTGTTTGCAGCTACCACAAGGTCAAAACCTTTGTTCTGTTCATGTTCTTTTCCGTGATTTCTGCTTTATCCTTGTTCCAGAAAGACCAGAGCCAAGGTAGCCTGGACTGAAGCCTCTGTATCCAGAAGCGGCTTAAACGCCCTTCCTTTGAGGAAGATCCTAAGTACAGCATTCTCTCCTTACACCTTCACTCTTCATTCCACAGCCTTTCCGTGCTCTTGATTCCTTTTCCGGGAACCTGGAGGAGTCAGAGGAAGTACCCTGAAGTTCTTCTGCACGTCCAAACAATCCACTGCTTTACAAGGTATAAAATTTAATACTTTGATACGTCTTGAGTCTCCAGACTCCTAGTTAAATTCTTTCTTTTCCTGTACCATGCTTGCATTTTGGGTCGCACAGACACCATTTCTGGCAGTCAGTGGAATGTGACTGTCTCAGGAGTGGTGAGACAGATATCCTGGTCCAAAATACAGCAGTGCTTCGCCACGCTCTTCCTCCCTGCACTGCTCGCACGGCCCCAACCTGTCTATTTTGTTTCTACTCCTTAGTTTTCAGGGTTCCTTATATTTTTCCTTGTCTTGCTTCCAGCACCTGGCTGATCTTTGAGGAAACACAAATTTACTTACATATGCCTATAATTTGTCGGAAGAGAGCTACACTCCCAAGCGTGGAAGTGCATGACTGTAATCTCAACATTTGGGAGGCTGAGGCAGGAGGACTGCTAGAGATTGAGGCCAGCCTAGGCTTTGTACTGAGTGGGCCAGTCAGAGCTACATAGGAAGAACTGTCTCAGAAACAAAGGAAGAAAGAAACAAACAAGACACAGCTAGGTGAGATAGTATAGCATGCCTATGATTCCAATATTTGGGAGCTAGAGGCAGAAGGATTAGAAGTTCAAGGTTATTCTCAGCAAAGCTATAAACTGAGGTCATCCTAGGCTATAAAAGACCCTATCTTAAAACAAGAAAAGAAAAATGGGGACATGAGGGTGGGATGGGGAGAGAGAGAGAAAGGGAGAGCACAGGGGTTCAGTGGTCATTAGAGCACAGGACTGGAGCTTTTCATCCATTCCATTGAAAGAATTTAAAAGATTAATGTAGTTTTTGGTACAAGACATCAAAAACCAGGGTCTTCACCACGCTAGGCAGGCTCTGTACTGCTGGACTTCAGCCCCAGCCCATGGGCTATTATTTAGAAAAAGGCTTTTCCTATCCCCTTTAACCAAAGAACACTTAGTTACTGTCAAATGAATAATTTAAGATGGCTCTTCTTGTGATCAGAGTCAGGAGTTTTTTCTCTGTCCAAGTTAATCTTATTCCTTTAGCAAAAAGAAATTCTTATGAAAGATAAGGCCAGTATAGCATTTCCACTTAATATGGAGCCTAAGTTCCTTTCACTGAGTGGTTCAGAAATGATTACATTTTCTCTTAACTTGGTAGCTAAAGTGTGTAAAGAGAGCTAGAGCAATAACCTTGAAGTTTTCTTGAGGCTAAGAGACTTCTCCGTGGCCACTTCTATCTGTGGCCGTTTTGGGATAATTTGATAAAGTCCCTCAGTAATGAGGAAAGAGGACATGAATAAGGATAGAGGGAAACTTCGCCAGGAACTCAGTGCTTAGGCATAATGAAAATTGCTGCTTTCCTACTTCTGTGAGAGTTCAAAGACCTAGGGTGATCTCCCCAAATGGCTCCGGCTAACCCGATACAGGAGAGAAGATTAGAATTAATGGCATCCTCGCTGCAAAGTTTAAGTCTAATTAGCTCTCAGCCTGGCTGAGTTTCCTTAATTCATCAGTGGGATTCTGGGAAGTCAGGCAAGCAGACCAGACAACAGGAATAAGTCAGAAGGAAGAACACAGGGTAAAACCAAGAGCCCAGGTGATTTGCTCCATGGTTTGAGCCACCTGGCACAGAAACTGTGACGGATCTGTGACATGGTAAATGAGCTTCAAGCAGAAACTTGGAATTGTGGTCCATTTACACTCTGATTAATTCTCTAGAACTCAGGATGCTGTTCGTAAATGGATTAAAGAGCTATTTGATCTTCAAAAAGAGGTTTACAGTTGCTTTGATGATTAAATGCCTAGGGGAAGCAATGGATTATCATGGATAACAGATTAGGGGAAGGGGGATATTAGGATCTCCCCTCCCTGGTCACACACCGATGACTCTGAGGTTAAACTAGGACTAGGCTGACCACATGGTGCCCTTGAATGTCCAGTAGAGGTAAACAGTGAACTTGGCTAACCTAAAGGAACCCATTTATCTCACTTATTGGAGTTAAAATCAGGGATTAGTAGAGCTTTCAAGTGTCCATTATTTCAAGGTGGCAAGTGTTGGGGTAGTTCTTGGCATGTACTTACTCAGAGAGGAAAAGAAACAAATGACAAGATCTTTCCTCTTCCTCCTTCCCTTCCTCCCTCCCTCCTTCCCTCCCTCTCTCTTTCTTCCTCTTTCTTCTTTCTTTCTTTCTTTCTTTCTTTCTTTCTTTCTTTCTTTCTTTCTTTCTTTCTTTCTTGTTTTTATTATATGTAAGTACACATATGTAGGTGTCTTATGGATGGTTATGAGCCACCATGTGGTTGCTGGGATTTGAACTCAGGACCTTTGGAAGAGCAGCCGGTGCTCTTAACCACTGAGCCATGTCTCCAGCCCTCCCTTGCTTTCTTTCTTATTTTCTTTCTTTCTCGACCAGAAGTTAACTTCTGACTATTGAGTGTCAGCCAGGCAATTGTAATCTGGGGAGATCTCTACTGTGAGATAAAAGGATCCCATGACTGGTTTCTCCATGTAGAAATTGGTCTCTAATTTGTTTGGAGGTGACAACCCTCAAATGGAGGTTGAGGAAAAGCTAATCTCCAAGCTGACGTCTGTCATGCTGAGAGGAAGATGGGAGGAGAAGGCCGTGAAAATATAACCTGTGACTTCCATCAGTGCTGTGATTTATCTTCAGGTGTTTTCTTCCTTGTACTGCAGTTTCCTGCCCAAATGAAACAGATGTAAAATTTGCCCATCCTTCTAGTTCTTGTGAGAAAATGTATGAGAAATTTTATTTTTCTTTTTTTTATAGGTGACTGTAACTGAAATGATAATGTTAGGCCAGGGGGTATTTGTTGAAAACTAATTTGTTCTTCAGATTCTTAAATGTACTTTGAAGTTTTGCACTATATCCTGCTTCCCTGGACAGAGTACTCAGCCCTCCTGGGCTTCAGTGACTCTGCGTTACTGGAGGACATCACTGAAGTTCTCAGAACTGTAAGAATCTTGTATTTTAATTTTGTCTACTTTTCAGGCTTTTTGAGGAAAACTAATGAAAGATCTTGATGAAAATGTTGGAGAACTGTTATATAAGAGAAAACCAAGTTGCAAAAAAAAATCAATAGACTGCTTGTCGACTTTACTAATTTGTGTGTCTGCGTAGGTTTTTGCTTGCATGTGTGGTGATGGACCCCATTTCTACACAGTGGGCATAGCATCCCCTGGGACCTTCATTTGCGTGCTGAGACTCAAACCTTGCTTCTCCACAAGAGCAGCAAGTGGCCAATCGTAGCTGCTAAGCCACCTCTCCAGCCCTAGGCAGGTTCAACAGTACAAAATTTGAATATTTTTATAGAATACATTATTCCAAAGTTTATATGGAAGGAAAAATACCACATAAAAGACTGATCTGTCTAAAACAATTTTGAAAAAGGAGAGTACATGGGAGATATAATACTGGTATTTCACTTCAGTCTTTATTATATGTAGCCACAATAATCAGACTGTGTGTTCCTGGTGGGGACTAACCATGCAGAGTACCACAGAACACACAACCCAGAGTGCCAGCTGCCTTTGATGAGGGTCAGCGAAGGCTAGCTGCCAACAAGGAGCTTCCCGAGCATTTGGGAAGAGCGCAGATTTGAATATAGAAATGTTTCAGAAGGAAACAAGAAGAACTCTTCAATACCTACAATTTTGTCAAAATCTCTTACATGTTACACTAACTTCATCATTCACAAAAGAAAAGAAGGAGGAGGAGGAGGGGGAGGAGGAGAAGGAGAAGAAGAAGAAGAAGAAGAAGGAGGAGGAGGAGGAGGAGGAGGAGGAGGAGAAGAAGAAGAAGAAGAAGAAGAAGAAGAAGAAGAAGAAGAAGAAGAAGAAGAAGAGGAAGAGCTAGGCTATGCACCAAGCCACTCAGAGAGCTGAGGCAGAAGGATGAGGAGTGTGAGGTAAAAAACAAGACCTATGGTTTAAAAAAAATGGTGTAGGTTTTAAAAAAGACTGTGAAAAACTATTGAAAATCTGACAGACTGGTGCTCTGGGAGAAGCCCTGTTGAGAGTATAAAATAACAAGCTATAATTTGAAAGAAAATGTTTGCAAACTGCATGGATGATGATAGCCTTAAGTCCAGAATATGTAAAGATGCCTCAAAAGTCAATAATTAAATATGCAATTCCACTAGAGAATAAGCAATAAGAAGACAATTCATCTGACCCAAGGAGATCAATAGATGGCAAATAAGTACATGACAAAATGTTCACAGCTCTAGAGGCAGAGGTACATAGATCTCTGAGAGTTAGAGGCCAGCCTCGTCTACATAGAGAAGCTCAAGACAACCAGGACTATATATCGAGACCTTGTCTAATAAACAGACAAATAAAAGTAATATTGCCATTAATATTAAAACAAATAAAATTGTTCAGCTTTACTAGTCAGCCAAAAAATATGAATTAAGAAAATGATGGGGGTATTACTACATACCTAATAGAGGAGGAAAATAAAAACTAATAATATTATTAGTTCTAGTATGGGTACAGAGGGACTACATTTCTAACACATTGCTGGTGGTAATATGAAAATCGTGCAATTAATATAGAAAAGAATTTGGTGAGTTTAAAAATCAGGACCTACATTTAAAATTCTGTTGTTGAGCATTTCCTCCCCACCAAAATGAGAGCTCTGTCCAAACAAAACCTCTGCATAACTATTAACAGCAACTTTATTTGCAAGAGCCCTGTCTTAGTTTGGGCTTCCATTTCTGTGAAGAGATACCATGACCAAGGCAACTCTTCTAAGGGACAACATTTAATTAGGACTGGCTTATAGTTTTAGTGGTTTAGTCCCTCACCATCATGGCAGGAAGGATGGCATGGCATGGTGCTGGAGAAAGAACTGAGAATTCTATATTTTGATTCAAAGGTGACCAGGATAGACTATCTTCCAAGCAGCTAGGAGGAGGATCTCAAAGCCCACCCCAACAATGACACACTTCCTCCAACAAGACCACACCTACTTCAATGAAGTACTCCTAATAGTACCATTCCCTAGGCCAATCATATTTAAACCACCAGAAGAGATCAGAGTCATCCTACCTACATATGGTGGTTTGAATAAGGTTGGTCCATGTGAAGTGGCAGTATCCTAATAAGATGTGGCCATATTGGAGTAGGTGTGGTCTTATTAGAGTTTGTGCATCACTGTGGGGATGGGCTTTGAGGGCCTTTGCTCAAGCCCTGCCCATAAGGAGACCCTTCTCCTGGTTGCCTGTAAAAGGGTCTCCTCCTAATGGCCTTCAGATCAAGATGTAGAACTCTCTCAGCTCCTCCAGGACCATGTCTGCCTGCACCCTGCCATGTTTCCCACCATAATAATGGACTGAACTTCTCAAACCGTAAGCCAGTCCCAATTAAAGGTTTGTTCTTGTAAAAGTTGTCTTGGTCATGGTGTCTTTTCACAGCAATAAAATCCTATTTAGGATCCCAGGTAAGTTTGCTGCCAGAATGGGCTAGATGAGATTGTATCTCAAAAAGAAACAGGGACAGGAAATAATTGTGCTTTGTCTATTCTGTGACATGACATTACTCAATAGTAAAGTCCACACTAAGCTGCAGATGTAACTAAAGTGGTAGAATACTGCATGGCTTTCACAAGGTCCTGGGTTCAGTCCCCTGTATCACACGAGCCAGGCATGGTAGCACATACCTATAATCCTAGCACGTGGAGGCTGAAAAGTGACATGCAATGTAATCTTTGGCTACATTGTGAGCAAAAGGTCTACCTGGGATTATGATATCTTTCTCAAAAAAGAACGAAAAGAAAAATGAAAAGGTTAAGAAGGGAAAAAATGAATGAACTTTAGATATGTTCAATTTGATAGGCAAGATTGTGCCACTATCACAAACATAGAAACCCAGGTTCTTAGTGTCATCTTGTGGCAAAGATGTGATCACAATGGAGAAGTGGAGATGGGAAGTCAATCTTGTGTAATCTTCCTGGCCCAGGGCAATCTCATGGATCCTTAAAAGACAGAGGAAGCACACGGAGATGTGACCATGGAGTTGAGGTTCAGGCATGTAGAACTATAGATGGAGATGAGGTCTGTGGGCTAGGCTGCAGATATGCTCTCTGAGTTTCCAGAAGCTTGCCAACACCTAGATTTTAGTCTGATGGGACACATTTTAGATTTCTAGCCCTTAGAAGTGTGAGACAGTATATCTGAGTTACTGTAAGTCACTACATTTGTGATAATTTGTTACAGTGCAATAGAAAACTAATTGTCACTAACTAGATCAGGACAGAACTCAAGAGAATTATGCTCAGTGGGAAAAGTCTACCCATAAAGGACATATCTACATGATTGAAATTTTTACGATAGTTTTGAAATAGAAAATTATGAAGGCCAGGCAGTGGTGGCACATGCCTTTAATCTCAGCACTTGGGAGGAAGAGGCAGGCGGATTTCTGAGTTTGAGGCCAGCCTGGTCTACAGAGTGAATTCCAGGACAGCCAGGGCTACACAGAGAAACCCCGTCTCAAAAAACCACAAAAACAAGAAAGAAGGAAAGAAAGAGAGAAAGAAAGAAAGAAAGAAAGAAAGAAAGAAAGAAAGAAAGAAAAGAGAAAGGAAGGAAGGAAGAAGAAAGAGAGCGAGAGAAAGAAAGAAAGAAAGAAAGAAAGAAAGAAAGAGAGAAAGAAAGAAGAGAAAAGAAGATTATGAAGATTGAGGCCAACTTGGCATATGTAAGACCCTGTCTGAAAAAAATGACATAATCAATGATGAAAGAGGGTAATGGATTCATGAGTTCTGTGCTATCTTTGCAAAGAACTTATAAAGACATAATTAATTTAAAAAGAATCGCATAAAAGGTAAAAAAAAAAAAGCCCTTTAATTTATTTTTAAAAGAAAAAGAAAAGTCATAACAAGTTGCAATGTGCTAATTTAAAAGAATTTTCCTTGTCAATCATGCCTTTAATCCTAGTACTTGGGAGGCAGAGATCGGCAGATCTCTAATTTGAGGCCAGCCTGGGTAGTGAGTTTCAGATCAGCCAAGACTACACAGACAGACACCAGTGCATTAGTGGTAGTGGAGGGGGAACAGTTGGGACCATGCTCATCCCTAATGGTTACTCCAGACCAACGTTAAGATGTGGTTTCTCAGAAGCAGGTAATCTGGTGTTCAGTAGCTTGGGTAGTTTCCTGGGCGCTGTTTGAAAAAATACCGAGAGAAGATGTTGTGAGTGGAAAATATTTTTAGCAGAGATTCATAAGGGCCTGAAATTTAGAAATAGGACTGACAATAGGGATCAATGTGTAAAGGCACCTGCCTCCAATCCGCACAACCTGAGTTCAACCCCTGGGGTTCGCTAGTAAGAGAGAATAGACTTACACAAGGTGTCCTCTGATTTCAGCATGTGTGCCAAAGCACAGGAGCGACCCTCACACTAATAAGACAATATAAAACTAAGACTCAGAGACATGCTGAGATCAGATGTGGTCAGTTAGAGTGTGTGGTGCTGGCTTCCATCCTGTCTGCCTTTGGGCGTAGCCTCTCCTGTGCTGAAACTACTGTGAATGCAATTGGTGAATGAAATGAAATCCTGTAAGTACCCTGCGCGTTGTTGAGCACATAGGAAGTGTAAAAAAACATTAGTCGCCCTTCTTTCTGCACTGCTGTCTAAAAACTAAAACATTTCCTGGGAAATATGATGAATTTCCCAAGTAGAAAAATGGATGAATGACTCAAAACACAGAGAATTGCAGTAGGAAGAAAGCCACAGGCAGAAACTACTGGGGATCCACAAGGCCATCATCTCAAGGCAAGGGCGGTTCCTGAAAAGGGGAGGTGACACGGCACGTACAGTACTCCAGCCTAAAGTGACCCCGAAAGTGGAGAGGGCAAAATTAAAATTAACGTCTCTGTGAATATACCACCACGGTAAGTTAACCCACTCAAGGTAAATAAGCCACCAGGCTTGAAATAGAAACGTGATTTCACACCTCAACACTCAACACCCCCACCTCCCTTCTAATTTGAGGCAAAGAAGGAAAGTCTTTCTCTCTCTGTCTTTTAGGTGCTGTTCTTATTTCTTCCTTTGTTTATTCAACACAGAGGCCTCACAGATTTCACACATTTCCTCAGGCAGGGAGAGACCCAGGCAGATCAAGGATGGAGCACGGGAAACTTGAGAGGAACCTTTGAGGAGCTGCTCTTGTGCCCCACTCTTTACAGTTAACCCAGTCATGGCAAAGTAGAAATGGCACAGTCAAGCTAATGTAGACCACCATCAGGGTATTGTCCGACCTAATTGCTTTTGTGCAGCTGCATGGTCTTAGTCCTTCACACAAGTAGGCCAGGCTGGACTGGGAAAGACGGTTCAACTGTTCTTCCAGAGGACCTGTGTTCTGTTCCTATGACACATGACAACTCACAACTGTCTCAATGCCAGTTCACTGTGATCCAAACTCTATATTAGCTACCTTTCTATTCTTGTGATAAAGCACTGACCACAGGACTTGTGGAAGAAAGGGTGCATTGGGCTTATGATTCCTGAAGGATGAGAGTCCATGCTGGCAGATCTGAGGAATGGTAGTTGGGCAGAAAACTGAGCACTTACGTCTTGAACCTTAAACAGAAGACAACAGAGTGAATTAGAAATGGTAGGAGTCTTTAAACACTCAAGGCCTGCCTGTAGTGACATACTTCCCTCAGCATGATGACACCTCCTTAACCTCCCCAAGCAGCACTACCAACAGGGAACGAAGAATTCTAATGCCCAAGACTATTGAAGACATCGCATTCAAATAATGACATATGCCCTCTTTCAATCTGTATGGGCCCCAGGCATGCACATGGCGGAAAAACACTTATACATATAAAGATAAAATAAATATATTGGTGGATATGGCAGAAATCGCCTTTAATTCTAGCACTCAGGAAGCAGAGGTAATAAGGTCCCCATGAGTTCAAGGCCAGTCTTACGATATAGTAAGGATCAGGACAGCCACAGTTCCACAGCAAGACGCTGTCTCAGAAAATAAAATGAATGAATAAAATTCATATATTATTTTTTAAGGAACTAGGTCAGGCCCCTAGAGAATCATCATCACATCTCTGCTCTGGGATAGAAACACGACATTTGTCCAAATGACAAGTTTGAGGAGCTCCCCCTACTATTCTAATCACTTCAATACCTTTAAAAATTCACGCCAGGTACAGTTACACAGTAGATGTAAATGTCTGCTTTGGATTATATACTCCACACACAGAAAGCATCAATGCTAACTAGCATTATTTACACAGAAGTGTTAACGCCTTCCTGTGAAATATCACTGATGTACAAGTTGAGGGAAAGCCTCCATTTTCCTGTCCATTTGCTTACATGGGGAGAGACTTCATTCTCTCTCCTCCATTATATGGATGAGTTAGCTTATAGGAAAAGTTGGGGCAGTGGGTACTGCTGGATCCAGCCTTGCCTGAAGGGTCATCTTTCAAATTAATCTGTTCTTCCTTTCTGAGAGACGGTGTCTAGTGAGTGTCAAGGATACACCCTCCTCTCACCTCCCCTCAGCCAATTTGCATGTCTTCCTGCCCAGTCTGGATTGGCTTTGCTTGAGTTTGTACATACTTTTTTCTCCCACACTGTTCCCCATAAATCTTGTCTTCTGTTCCTCAAATCCCGCTTACCTTTTTCTTGTTTTCTGCCCTTCTTCTTCTCAGATATATCACCCAAGCAAAGGTGCATGGGAAGTGTCTCGGTTTCTTTCCCTGACAAAAGCACCACAAAGGAAAAGGGTTGCACACAGCTCACACTTTAGTTTACAGTGGAAGGAAGTCAAGGTAGCAGGGACAGGAAAGAACAGGACACATTGTATTCACCACCAGGGAGCAGGGAAGATAAAGCAGGTGTCTGCGCGGCTCCCTTCCCATGAATGTGGTGTGGGGTGCCGTGTCCACAGTGAACACACCGTCCTACCTCAAGAAAATCCTCAGTTCTCAGGGGATTCCAGATTCTGTCAAGTTCACAACATTAATCATCACAGGTAGTATCTTTGTGTCTCTCTTAAATGTGATTGGTAAACCAGCAGGCAGGCTGGGGTCATGGGTGCAGGACCCATACGAGACCATGGGGCCACTTCCTTAGGAGAGACCTGGTGGTCTAGGTTTGCTGCTCTGTTGTGACCACTTTATGGCCTTACATTTGAACAAGAATTCCAGAGCTTTTTTTCACTAGGACTCACTAACTGCACATTTGGCCTGGCTGGCTGCGTGTAGAAACCAATGCTGAAATCAGTTTATCCTCATAAATTCTCTACCACTGCTGTTTTCTCTCCTGGTATCCAGCACTGCTGTTGGACAGTCTGACGCTGCTCTGATTTCCTTTCTTTTGGCCTTTGTTCGATCCTTGTCTCCTCAAAAGCTCCTACTTCTCAGAATAGTCTTGAACGCATTGGCACAGGAGACAACTTCCTGACCAGAACACCAATAGCTCAGGCACTAAGACAAACAATAAATAAATGGAAGCTCAAGAAACGAAAAAGCAAAGAACACCATCAAAAGATCAAAACAGCAGCCTACAGGATGGGAAAGAGATCATCGTGAACTCCACATCTGACAGAGGGCTGATACCCAAAATATATAAAGAACTCAGGAAACTAGACATCAACAAACTAAATAAATAAAAACAGGGTACAGACCTGAACAGAGAACTCTCAACAGAGGAATCTCAAACGGCCAAATAGCACTTAAAGCAAAGTTTAACACTTTTAGCCAGCAGGGAAATGCAGACCCAAATGACTTCTAGAGTCCATCTTACACCTGTCACAATGGCTAAGATCAAAAACTCCCGTGGCAGCGCATGCTGGCAAGGATGTGGAGCAAGGGGAACACTCCTCCATTGCTGGTGGGAGTGCAAACTTGTACAGCCTCAGAAAGTTGGAAATCATTCTACCTCAAGACCCAAGACTACTCCTGGGCATATTCCCAAAGGACAGCCTATCCTATAACAAGGATACTTGCTCAGATATGTCTATAGGATATTTATTCATAACAGCCCAAAACTGGAAACAACCTAGATGTCCCTCTACAGACGGAAGAAAAGAAAATGTATATTTACACACAATGGAGTATTAATCGGCTATTAAAACAATAACATAATGAAATTTGCAGGCAAATGGATTGAACTAGAAGAAAAAGTCATTTGGAGTGAGGTAACCAAGACCCGGAAAGACAAACATGGTATATACTCACTTACAAGTGGACATTAGCTGTAAAGTAAAATCATTCCGCAGTCTACAAACCTAGAGAAGCTACAAAATAAGAAGAGCTTAAGAGGTGGGGGAGGGGCACAAAGATCTCAAAGGGAAGGTGAACTAGAGTAGATTTTACAGGTGTCTGTGGGCAGGTGGGGTTGGGAACAGTAGGGATCCGATGGGTGCTCGGTGAAAGGGAGAAAATACTGGGAGAGATGACTGGAGTTGGGGCCCTTTGGGGGCTAGCACAAAGGAAACTGGAGTCTGAGCGTAACCCGAGCAAAGGCTCCTGGCAATGGGCACGGGTGGAGCCTGTTCATCCTCTGTAACCAGGCAAGGCCTCGAGTGGAGGGATTGGGACACCAACCCAGCCGCCACAGCTCCCACCTACAGTGTGTCCTGCCTGGGACTGAAGCCCAGCAGAATCATCGTCAGAGGGACCAGAGAGACTTTAACCAGTAGGAACAGACACAGAGTCCCACTGTCAAACATTAGCCGGAGCTCAGGGGGTCCCGTGGAGGACGAGGAGGAAGGTTGGAGGAACCGGAGGGATCGGGGTCACTCGGAGAATATGGTTCACAAAGTCAACTGACCGGGACTCGTGGGAACCTATGGGGGACTGACATAGGTTCTCTGCATATATGCTATGACCGAGTTCTTGTGGGAATACTAACAGTAGGAGAGGGACTGTGTTTGACTCTTCTACTTCCTTGTGGGGCCGTTTTCTTGCTACTCAGTTGCCTTGGTATGACGGTATGCACCCAGCCTCACTGTAGCTTGTTATGCTGTGTTTGGTTGATGTCCTTCGGAGGTGTGTTCTTTCTGAGGGGAGGCAGGGGTGTGGGCTCATCTGGGAAGAGGCGAGCCTGGGGGAGGGGAGGGAGGGGAAACTGCAGTTGGGATGTAATATACAAGAGAAGAGTAAAACAAAATGAAATCAATAGCTCCCACTTCCCTACACCTTCTGAAGAGAACTGAAGCAGCTGATGCTGCCCTTGGATTGGGTTTTCCCTGTGTGAGACTTTAGTCACTGAGACAGGATACCTGAGAACAACAGACTGGAGAAGGAAAGACCCGATTGGAGCTCGTGGTTCCGTGGTGTCGGTCCATGGTCTCTCTGCTCCACTACATATAGCTCATGCTGAGCTGGAACTCCACGGCAGGGCTGGAAGAGAGGCCGGGTGAAACGGCTCCCTTCGCGGAGATCGGAGCAGGAGGGACAGGAAGAGGCCGGGCCAGGCACGTCTCTTCCAGACTCACCTGCCGGACCGGATACTCGGCAAAGCGTCACCACCAGCCACAGCCTCAACCTTGGAGAGCACGGGGACACTTCATTTTAAACGATCGATGGCATGTATTTGTTGATTGTCTTGTACGTCTTGTGTTCCCGGATTCTTGAGAGCACTGCACTGAAACACAGAGCGGCTGTGCCCTACTGTTTTCATGATTTTCTTTTTCGTTCCATGACACCTCTTTATGAATTTTTCTTTTCCATAAAGAGAGCTCAAAGCCAGGGCATTCTGGCACCCTGAAATGATGTGAGGAGATTTTCTATATAGAATTTCTGATCGAATCTCCTTTCCCACTATTGCCTATCAGTTGTTTTTGTCCTACTTCTGCCATTTTCTGTCTTATATTTTAATGCTTCTGTTATACTTGTAGTGTTCTATGTTGTTTTCCTTAGTCATGATTACCCTTTTTGCTGGGCCTCCTTTTTCTTTTAATGTAGCTATGCTCTTTTCTCTTACCTATGTGACTACATAGATAAAGAGTGGAACACATGCACTCTATATGCAGATATGCCTGATGTTTTTTACTTTTTTTTTTTTTTATGAGGCATGGCCTCATCCTCCTCAATGTCTCTGCTTTCCTTAATGTTTTTGCTTCTGTTTCCTGAGATCAGAGAGTTGGAGGAATGTTCCTTGTGGCTCCTGACTGTATCAATAATAGATATCTTTAAAATTTATTTAATTTATTATTTATTTATTGCATGTATGTATAAGTGTGGTATGTGAACATGTGTATGTGAGGGTGTGGACTGAAATGCCCTGAAACTGTGAGCGAAACCAGACATTTCCCTGTTTGCTTTTGTGCTGTGGATCAGCTCCAGCAGAGGACAAGGCCTGAGTAGGGTAGACTTAGCAGGATGTAGCAGGATATAGAAGAATGTGGCAGGATGTCCATTTCTCTTCCCCAGGCCATCTCAGGCTGCCGGCACTCTTATTCTTAAGAAAGCAAAAGTAAGGCAAGTAATGAGCGATGGACAATCTTATCCAGAGTCAGCGCTGCCCAGGGACCTCTGTATCGGAAGCTGGAACTTTGTCACGCAGTTTTATTACCATGTCAGTGAGTGGTTAGACTTTTGTCTCATATTCTGTCTCAATGACACAAAGATAATCAAGCAGACTTCAGGTTCTGTGTCTTCCCTGGGCTTTGTGAGGCTGCAGGACTCTCTTGCTGCTGCCTTCCTGTGTGGGCAGGAAGGCCTGCTGGGCTCGCACTGCCCTGGCTGGCTGCCTTTCCATTGCTACATATTCCTGTTCGTTTCTAATTCTCCAAAACTTACTGGTACATGTCGTCAGTTTCTGCCCTTCATCCTACCCTCTCTCCTCCTATCCTTTCTTTTTTAATGTCACTAATTCCATGTTGGAATGTCTTAGGAGGGAACAGAGATATATTTCTTTCAGTTAGGTAGAATTCCTAAGTAACCTTTCAAAGTCTTTCAGGCACTCTAAGTACATGTCTGAATCTGGAGATGGAGTGGTGTGGAGAGTATCCAAGGGAGCGACAAATAAAATAAAAGCGAGAGTCAGAATGCTACACATGACGAGGAATGTCCTAGCTCTATAAATAGATCTTTGATATCAAGGACAGTCTGGAGTTTCTTTCCTTTGGAAGGTCACTCAGCTGTCTAGGTTTTGGAAAATAAATTTAAATGTCCATCCAGGGGAAATTCCACTCTTCTAGATGAAAAGAGAGAAAATGTATAGGGGGATAACAGACTTTATTGTTTTGGGTAGGCTGTCTTTCTGGAATATTATGTAAATTCATTTCAAAATGATTTCTGGAGGGGAATGACCTTGTTTAAAGAATAACGTGGCAAGAGAAGAAAGGGTTAAATGTGAGGGTGATGAGGGTGATAGACTTGGGTTTACAATTTACTCTAAACCATGCACAGGGACATGCACCCCCTCCCCAAGAATCCATAGAAAGATGGTCAGGAGATAGATCTGTGAGAAACCAGGAAAGTAAGAGTTCAGGGTGAAATCTCCTCACTCCTCCTGTGTTCTTGTGTACTTAAAACATTTTATAATAAAATGTTAGAAAAAAACAAACCTCATGGTGACAGAGACAGAGGAAGGAGCCATCCCTCGGATGCTGACCCTGCAAACAAGCCGGAGAAGATGAAACTCGATCTCCAGGGGCAGTGTTTCTCCGTGGCTCTTAGCACTTCTGCTCTGAAGGCCTAGAGCTGACACTGTGTCTGGACTCCATGCTGATTTGAACCTGGTATGATTAGCAAGGCCAGACTCTGCCTTTGGGATCTGGGGACTCCCAATCCAGGTGCTGAGTATTCTACAAGAAATAAGAAATGTCTATTGATACTGGCCATGGCTATAGGATGAATTCCTGACAAACCGATCCAGAACAATATTTCTTACCTTATTTACTTAATTTTTATCCATATTTAACCTTGTAATTTCCTTTGGCCAGTTCTGAAGATGACTGTCTGGGCTAATGGAAGCTGAGGGGTGTTGGCCAAATGGCCTTTAGTCTAAATTAGTATAATTCTGTCTTGATATCAGAATTGTGGGCTCGATCAGGCCAGTTTGGTTTGTGTCAACCACCGCCATAGGGAGAAAAACAAGCTCGATCCTCGCATTATCTCCTGATGTTATTACCTTTTGACAAAATGGAAGGGAAAGCAAGTTTATCTCATGTATATTTTTTTGTTGCTTTTAGAAAAGTAATTTACTTATGGCCCCAGGAGGTACTTGATAGGATTCGCTTCCTAGTCATTTATGAGTTCATCTGGGTGTAAACATTTTTTCTTTGAAGAGAACACTCTAATAAAGTCTTTAAAAAGTCAATAGCACTAGTGAAAGAATGCGGAGAGGTTGCTGCAGGAAATATTTTATAGAAACAGAAATAGCAAGTGTACATTTGTCTTACGTATTCCGCTAATCCCCTGTTGCTGCTGCTGCTGCCGATTGGGGCCTTGTCTAGAATATGGTGTGACTTGTGCAGTCAGTGTCATGAGCTGTAATCACAGGCTCTGAGAGATGCTGTAACTGCTCGTTGCAATTGATACTGAGCTGTTCGTTAGTGAATATTGCTTCAAGGATCCTCTAAGCATGTTGCTATCTGTAGTTATACAGATATGATAATTCTTTCACTGTTCTTCATGGTTTTTCATCAAACTTCATGAGCACCACTAGTAAATTAAAAATAAATAATTTGAAATATGCCATATTTTGAAGGCTCAGTCAGTGCTTTAAGTATTATTCAAAAGAACTGCTTATGCTTCCACACTTGGAGGTTCCTTGGCTTTAGTGAAATTCCCTCATTTTACAAATGAAGAGATGGGGGCTGAGGGATCTATGTGATTTACTACGGGCTGTAAAGGGTAAATGGCAGAGCAGTTGTTAGACATGTGTTCTCCTGTTCACCGGGTAAACTGTTCCTCTTCATGACACCACTAGAGCCCTTCACAGCAGGATTCCTGTTTGCTATTTAGCACATCTTCTGAAACACCAAATTACGAATAGTTTTGTTCATATTTGTTAGGAAAATAATCACCCTCAAAAAGTATTGCCTATTAATAAGACAAACAGCCTGATTCAAGTGAGCAAAATGTTTATACAAGCACTTTCCAAAATAAAATATAGCAATAACCGTAATCTCCTGACTATTACCATCATTAGTCAGGAAAATGTAAGCATAATCCATGATGGTATAATTGATCACACTCTCACCTAAACAGCTTGTGTAGGAAAAGCTATATGAATACCAAGTTTTGAAGAAGATAGAGCCCAATCAGAACTCTTTTGTTGTTTGAGACAGTCAAAGTAGCCAATACTACTGGGCCAGAACTCAGTATGTAGCCCAGGTTAACCTTCAGACTTATAATTTTCCTTCCTGAGCTTCCAGAGTACTGAGACTAAAGGTGAGTGTCACCCAAAGCGATTGTAAGTAGAACTCTTTACCCTTGTGCTGGGAAGGGAAATGCAGACAACACGGGAAACGTGTAGGTTTTATAAAGTTAGATGGGCATTTGGGAGCGACCCACGGGACAGGGCAACGAATGCCCACACGGAAGCCTGTGCACACATGATCCATCGTGGGGTGGTTTGCAACCTGCAAAAACTCCATTGTTTTTTTCTTTTTGGAGTCAGGTTTTATGTAACTCGAGATGGTCTCAAGTTGTGATGTAGTTGAGGATAGCCTTGAACTTCCGATCCTTTTGTCTCCAGCCGGAGAGTGCTGGATTGCACATGTGCCTGCTTTACAGGCTAAAAAGAGTCACAGTGGCATCTATAGTGACCAACTTGATGGCATAGCCATCTAAAGCCACGTCTGAGACTAAACATCTCATATAGGAGGACTTCCTGAAAAATAGGGTCTATTCAGGCACATGAAGTTAAAATGTACCAAGACAGCATTCTCCTGTGTTGAGGATGGCCCCTAAGGTGAGTGACGAGTTAATAAGAGAAAGAACTCAGACACACTGAGGAATCCAGGCAAAGGCAGTTGCAGAGACCTGAGTACCATTGCCACTAGTGGAGAAACCCAGAGCCATCAGAAGTTGGAGACAAGGAAGCTTTAAACCTTCCCAGGGTGTGTCATCCTGCCCAGTCCTTGGCCGAGGACTTCTAGCCTCGAGAGAATCCATGTCTAGGTTTTTAAGTCCAGGCAGTGTGTTCTGATTCGTTGCTTCAGTCTGCAGGAATTCACACACTGTATGAGTTTGTTTTGATGGAGAAAATGCTGGTTCGTTTGTAATGATAGAAAGCAGCAGGCGAGCTCTTCTCTGACTGACCCTGGAGACGAAGGCAGGGGTGGACAGCCAAAGGGCCAAGGGACAGTGCGGGGTGGTGGGGGGACACCCTGCATCTAAGGCGTGGTGCCGCTTCCCAGGTCAAATTTCACGTGAGCGCGCTTGATTGTGAATAATACCTGATTAAACGTATTGCTTAGATGTAGTGGTTATTTCTAAACACAGATGGGCTCTGAGAATACAGATGTGGAAATGCCCATGGCCTGCCTGGGACTTCACCTCGGCTAAGCCTCTGACAAAAGGTGTGCGATGTCTTCTCCCCACGCTGGGGACGGAATGTAGATGTGGAACTCTTGTCTGGCTTTGTGCTCTGTAGGATATGAAGGAAGCGCTAGGAAGAACGTGGCTGTGTTACATAATAGGTTTTTCTGTTACTTTCCAAAGTTCAAAGTCAAGGTTGGAACACTAAAAATAAATAAATAAAATAAATAAATAAAAAAGCTACGAGGCTGTTTATACCGTTCCATCTGTTTTCCCCAAATAGATCAACGTTGCTTAGAGCGGTTGTTGTACTCTCTGCCCCCCTCACTCACTCCTCCTCTGCCCCCGCCCCCGCCCTCGATAGTGTGTGTGTGTGTGTGTGTGTGTGTGTGTGTGTGTGTGTGTGTGTTGGGAGAAGGGCCAGTGGCAAATCCCTGAGGAAGAACGTTACCCTGTTAGGAGCAGCAGTTCTTCCTAGTAAATCCTTGGAGGATTTTAAATTCTTCAAGCAAGGCTTCTTCCGTGTCGGCTCTCCACCTGAAACTGCATTTGCTGAGACGTCACTACAGATGTGATGTTACCTCTGTAATATGAATTTTCCTGTTCCTTGGCCCTGCGGTGTAAAACCCTTGGACCTCATCCTGAGAAGGAGTCGGGTTAAGGTCGGGAGAACTCAGTAAGCATCTGCCCGAGTGCTCTGTCCAGGAGCGGGGTCAAGCCTCGCTCGGTGCTGCGTGGGGCTTGCTGGGCCCATGTAATCTGCTGACAGGAGTCTCTCTCCAGAGGGGAAGGCGTCTTATTTTATTTTTCTCCATTATTTATTTAATTATTAACTCTTCCCCCCATAGTTGTCAAGTTATTTTGTTTTTTGTTTTTTTTAAATTTTTTTTTTATTTTGTTTTTCAATGGATTTCTCTTTGTTGTTTAGTCTATGGTGTTATTTAATCTGTGCATTTTGTCAAGGCTTCTGGGGCGATTCTTGATTGTGATTGTAGACTTTGACAAATGGTTAGCCAATATTAGATCACTACTTAAGTTTTAAAATGTTTTCTTTAATTTTATTTTCTGTGTATGGTGTTTTACCTGCATAGCTGATATGTCTGTGGATGCATGTGTAGTGCCAGCAGAGGACCGGGGGTGGGGGTGGGGTGGGGGAGGCATCCGATACCCTGGACCAGAGCCTCGGCAGTGGTGAGCTGCCACAGGAGTGCTGGAAGTCAAGCCTAGGACCACCGGAAGAGCGGCCAGTGTTTTTAACTACTAAAACATCTCTCCAGGTCCCAATATTTATGTTTTCTTTTGGAATGAAAACTTTTAGTTTAATTCTTCAAAGGCTTTTTTTATGTCTTAGTCTCTCTCAATAGTCTCAACGCCCCTCCCCTCCCTCCATTCTGCTGGACCGTAGGTTTTTTTCCTATATTCTTTGTTTACATTCCAAAGGCTTTCCCCTTTCCAAGTTCCCCCCTCACCATGTATCCCATAAGTCCTCTTCCCCCCCATTCCCCCAATCACCTCCCAACCCTTTCTCTGTTCTGGTACTCTCTTGCAAAACTGGAACCAGTCTTTTGGGGACCAGTGTCCTCGCCTTCCTTCTTCTTGGGAATCTTTTGATTTGCTAACTGTGCCTTGAGTATTCAGAGCTTCTGGGCTCATTAATATCCACTTATCAGTGATTGCAATTCATCTGTATTTTTTGGTGATTGGGTTAACTCACTCAGGATGATATTTTCCAGATCCAACCATTTGCCTACAAATTGCATGAAATCATTATTTTTAATTGCTGAGTAGTATTCCATTGTATAAATATACCACATTTTCTGTATCCATTCCTCCTTTGAGGGACATCTGGGCTCCTTCCAGCTTTTGGCTATTATAAATAAGGCTGCTATGAACATAGTGGAGCATGTGTCTTTATTGCATGCAGGGACATCCTGTGGGTATATGCTCAGGTGGCCGCCTCCTGAGCCTCTTCGGTGTGAGAAGCAGTTGTGACAGTCCCTGTGTCTTCCTCCTTCGGTTGCAGCACACACTTACTTACTTTTGCACGCTCAGGGCTTCTCTGTCTTCAGAAATCAGGCCAGGCCATTTTCTGGGATTTCCCAACTAGTACGATCCCAACCTCTTCTCCACTTCCCTGAAACATTCTGTTTCTATCTCAGATATAGATTACAGACCCCTACTACAGTGTCCAGGTGTATAGTTACAGGGAATACAGCAGAGATTTAAGGCTGTTTGGTGTGGGTTGTTTTTAGTGGTTATCAGGCTTTCTTGAAAATATTAATAGTTATACATAATAACAAATATGTAAAACCATACACGTTCTATTAAGTACACAGCTTGTTAAGTATACATTGGCCTCCGCCTCTTGTCTAGTATTACCTTCATGGGCTCAGTTACCTACCACGAACTGTGATAAAAAGTTTAAATGGAAAGTTCAACAGTAAATAATTCATGTTTTAAATGATTTTTATTGGGGCATATGACTCTGATGGTTCTATTCTATGACTGTTAATTTCATACTGTCTATTTATAAATTCAGCCTTACTCTTAAGTGTGTATAGACAAGGAATAGCATAGAACTATCTTCAGTTTTAGGTATGGACCAGGGATAGGGGAAGAGAAAAATGACTACTGTATATTAAAAAAGGTTCTGTCTGTCTGTCTGTCTCTCTTTCTCTCTCTCTCTCTGTCTCTCTCTCTCTCTCTCTCTCTCTCTCTCTCTCTCTCTCTGTGTGTGTGTGTGTGTGTGTGTGTGTGTCTGTGTGTGTGTGCTTGTGCACACATGCTTTCACACAATATCATTTATCTTTCTCCATTGTCTCTTGGGCCTATGAATCCCCTCTTTGGGAAGACCATTCTGACCCCAAAGCCCTCATGGACATGTTCTAGAGAAGGAGGCATAGATGATGACCCTAAACTTTTGTCTGGCCAAGGCAGAGGGGGCCTCCTGGTTCACTCATGGCCTAGACCAGTTTGTCTCAGCCTTCCTAATGCTCTGACCCTTTAATACAGTTGTTCATGCTGTGCTAACTCCTAACCATAAAATTATTTTTATTGCTACTGGATCAGAATGTAGATACTGTTACAGATAGCGGTTTGCCAAAGGGATTGTGACTCACAGATTAAGAACCGCTGTCTAGACTACCATCTCCTTAGAAAGGGCATAGGAGATGGGGCTTTACAAGCAACCCCTTTACAAGCAAAATTAGTGTGTCCCTTAGTAGATGCTACCTTGCACATATCCCTCAGGAGCTTTTAGCTGTAGCTGTACAGGGTTCAGTGACACTGACTTGTCTTCCTGTGTGCAAATTAGTAGCTCAAGCTCATCCAAGGTCTACTTTCTCATCCTTTTCAAAAGACCTTCTTCTTTCCTAAACCATGTTCTAGTTTCTTCTTAACAATGTAAGTCAAAGCAGGTCTTTCCGAGGGGAATGCTCTGGGACCAGGTCCCAGGTCCCAGGTCTGTAGCACAAGTTGATTTTCAACAATTAAGTACAGCAGCACCACAAGTAAACAAAGAGCCTCCGCCCCGTCCCCAAGTCTCATAAGTGTCAGTTACCTCTCTATAGCAGGGTGGAGAGAGCTCGACTTAAATCCAGGTCAGAACCAAGTTTTTATTTATCCTGAACACAGGCTGAGAAGGTCTCAATGAAGGGCTGTAGTTGCTAAGTGATCTCTTAAGTTTTGCATAAACCAATGTTCTGTCTACAAAGACTGATCCACCAGCTTTGTACAAGTGGAACGCTGAATCCTTAAGTATACAAGAAAAGCAGAGTTTAAGTCATGCTGAGATTTTTTTTTTTACCTTTTTAATTAAAAGGAAATGCTTGTCTGCTTCCTAACCCAGCATCAGTGTAGAGAGCAGACTTCTGCACCAAGGCCTTCCAGCCATGAGTATCCTAAATGATGTCTATTTCCACTCTTTCCTGGCTCGGGGAGCAGTCTCTTTTGCCTGGAGCCAACAGCTTCTGGGGAGATGGATAACGTACAGCTTGGAGAGTGGAGCAGGAGCCGCAGGCTCAGGGGAAGGTCGCCCAATAAATGCACCTTTGCTTTGAGGAAAGCTTTAAAGTTCCTTGTGCATGAAGCTCTGCCGTGACCCTCACACAAACCCTTGTTCCTGCAGCTCCTTAGAATCTGCTCTTTGGTTCCTGATGTCTACCTCTTGAAGATCTGGAAAGTTTCTACAATTATAGATAGATCATTTCTCTCTGTTGCTTATGGTGGATAACTAAATCACAAAAGAGATTAGATGCTGTCAAGTTTTTTTTCCCTCCTTTAAATGTTCTGTCATAGATTTCCCTTTGACTCTGACCACAAGGGAATGGATGTGGAAAAAACATCAGAGTCTCCTTTGCCGTGAGACTATTGCCTTTAATTGCCTAGGAGCTGAAGGCAACCCAGTGCCTGACATCTGGAGATTCTCAAAGTTCAACTCATGCTTCCATGGGAGGTGCATAGCGTTCTGATGACCCCCATAACTGATGTGCCTCGCTCTGAGGGATCTTCTTTTCTAAGTACAGCACCTTTGACATCAATCTCGACAAGTCACCTTGTCTGGGCAGATGCTGGCTAATTTTGGAATTTTCCTCCATTGTCTCAACACTAGCAATGTATTGCTAGCTTTGTATTGGTTGGAAAGTGGGCTCAAACAATTCATGTCAAAAAGCTGTGTCTGTGATCTGAAAAAATTTCTTAGTCCCTCAGTGAAAGTGGAACCACCAGGGGCGAGCTCTCCCTTCCCATCAGCCAACACTGCCAGTAGCTACTCCCAATGTGTCTGGCAACCCTAATTTGCATTTCCGTGAAGAAGAAGAGCTGAACTGAATAAGAGAAAGGAGAATTAATTTTGAACCAGCCTAGTAACAGTTTGAATATTGTTTTGTCTTGGATCAAAAGTATCACATAAAGGCATAGGTAGAGATTTTATTCAAACTAGTGGTTCTACTGGGAGCCCATGGAGACCTTCAGAGGTGGACCTGAGAGAAGGGTAGGAGCTCTGTGGAGACGCACTCTGTAAAACGCCCATTTCTTTCTCCTTTTCTCTTCTCAACAGCCACGATGAAAGAAGTTTGACTTCTCCATAGACTCCCGACAGTGGTGCGTGTCTTCACAGCAATGGGTCTAGGGCATTATTGGCAGAAATCTCTGAACCCAAAGAAATTCTTTCCACTTTTAAGTTCTTTATATCAGGTGGGTTATCACTGTGCCAGAAGGCTGACTACCTGCTTACCTTGCCCGCCCAAGCTGCTCGTACATACTTCAGTATGACAACCTAACTCCATGTTGGGGATTGGTTTTAGTGCTTGGAATTAATCCCCCCCCAATCCAAATCTGTAATCTGCAAGTCCAAACAATGAAGGTCTTTGTCCCCAATTGGTTTTCAATTGATCAATAAAAAGCCAATGAATGACCAGTGGCTGGGCAGTTAGACTGAGGTGCGACCTTAAGATTTGCTTGGGCTAGGGACTGAGAGATAGAAAGGAGGGTATCACCATGATTTGGAGGGAGACCGAGCAGATTTAGAACTGCAGAAAGAAAATCATCTGAAATGTAGGTGGACGAAATGCGGCCCTGAGAAGGGCTGCCCAGAAGAGCCTTGGGCAGCAAAGATTAGTGAGCCACTGGTCAGGAGCCAGGGCAGCAAACATAAAATACAGAAATAGAGGGCACAGAAGCCTGGGGTACCAGAGTGCAGTGTGTGCAAGCTGTGGAGAGTATGTGTGTGTGTGTGTGTGTGTGTGTGTGTGTGTGTGTGTCTTTCATTGGACAATTCTGATAGCTCTTGGTGGATGCAATTGTTTGCCCTGTTGGGAGTACAAAGTGGTCGTTGTTGGTCAGAGGTGGCCTTTAATTAGTGCACCATGCTTGGGGTTCCTCAGGCAGAGGCTGCTGAGCTCTGACTCTCCTGGGCTGTATCTCACCTCTGCCTTAGAACCAACTGGTGACGAGTGCTAATTCAGCCCTTATTTGTGTCATGACCTTGACATTTATTTGGTCTCCATTTTCTGTCTTGTAGGAAGGTACTGTCTCCCCGAGAGAAATGGGTCTCCCTTTCCACTTTGCCTAAGGATGGAAGACATTGCCACCTGTCTGGCAATGGCAAAAGGTTAAATTACCTTTAACCTTTCATTTCAGCAGACAGCTTCGCAAGTGCGTCGCATTAAAATGCGAGGGCTGAGATAACATTGAAGAGGGGGGAAAAGAAAAAAAAACATTTCCAGCAAGAAGTCACCGGACTCCCCTTTTGTTTATTCTCATGCCTTAGTGTATTTCAAAGCACAACCACGTTGCTAATGTTTTCCATTAAGCAGAGCAGTGTAATGTCAGCCACAGCCGTCTCCATCGGCCTGACTACCAGCTGACAGGGAATGAGTCTGAGCCACAGGACTCAAGGTCACTTTCATTGTGTTCTCATTTGTGTCCCCGTTGTAATTCACCGTGATAATGCTCTTTCTCAAACACCCTGCTTTAGACATATCATTGCTTTCTCCCTCAGGACCGGGACCAACACTGCAGCCCGCACCATGCACAGCCCCCGTGCGGGATTAGCATAGTGATTCATATTTTGTGAGCTGCGTTCCTGAAGTTCAGAGAGTGACATTCATTTATAGCCTCAAAACTAATTCTCAGAGCACCGAGGAATTAGTCACCACGAGCTGCTGGCTGCTCAGGAACCTATTTTGGCATCTAGACGGAGAGCCACAGGGTGGCTGCAGGAGTGGGGTTTTGTTCTGAGCTTTAATAAGGTTTGGACTGCACCAGAAATGTGCTGTGTTTTTACTGCACCCTGACTGGAAGATTTTGAGAGACCCACGAGAGCTGGCTAGGGTCTCAGTCTACCTTCTAGGTGTTTCGCCTGGCAGTCCCTGCTTAGCCCATAACTGATTCCAAGAAACCCCATTGTGGTAGGTAGCTTTCCCATAATCCTGGCTTAGGGAGGCTACGGAAGCTTGAGCTACTCAGTTAGATCTCTTTCGTCTCAAACGACAACAGAAGCAACAACAAAACAAGAAAATAGACATCCCCAAACCAAAAATATCTAGACCCAGCAAAACTCCCCAAGAGCAGGCATGAGAGGATGCGGCCCAAGGCGGCTCCCCCTGGCTGCGGTGGTGGGCACTTCCCGTGCTCGGTCCCGCCCCCTCCCACTCTGCCTTGCTGGAAAGCCAGTCCCTAGCCCCTTCCTTATCCTCACATTGAATGATTGGTAGCTTTTACTCTCCATACTTGTGCTATCAGTTGATTTTGTTCTATCATTTATTTTAATGTGACAAAACTCTTGGTTCGGCCTGTTTTTAATTTCCAAATATCAGTGGAACTCTTCAGGGAACTCTTGTTACAACTGATCTCTTTACAAAAAAAAGAAATCTTCCAAGGACAGCCAGGAAACAAAGAAAGAAAGCTGTATTACCTGCTGCTGCTTGTTGGGAGATCCTGGGAAATAATTTTCAAAGCAATAAATATGGTCTGAGAATAAACAGGCCTCAGGATTTTATGTGGGGAAAACTGTACATATTTATGTGTGAAAGCATTTTGGAGGTGGGCACATTCCTAAGCATGCTCAATTTCAAATGTGGACGACTCAGGTCAAGGTCATAGTTCAAGGAGGAAAAAGAGCAGAGAGGAATACTTCTGAACACGCTAAATTCATGTCAGAAATACAGTGGGTGGACAGCAATAGTTCTCAGAGTGTTTAGCTTCTTCCCCCCCAAAAAGATTCATCAACAACCAAAGTATCACTCTTAAAGATGTATTACTGTAAGTTTGCCCCTGAGGGAGGCCACCTCAGCTGTTGGCAATCTAGCACTCCAAAAGATGAGGCAGGAGTATCAGAACGATGAAGCCAGTCTAGACTTATAGTGAGATCGTGTTACTCTCTCTCTCTTTTTCTTTCTCTCTCTCCCTCTCCCTCTCCTTCCCTTCCTCCCTCCCTCCCTCCCTCCCTCCTTCCCTCCCTCCCCCCCCTCTCTCTCTCTCTCACACACACACACACACACACACACACACTCACCACAAAAAATTCTCATGTGATTTTTTTTTCCCCTAGAGTCTTCAGGTTTGCAGGAAGAATTGGTCAACATTAACATTTTTTTTTATTAAGGACAGTCTCTGTATGTAGCCCTAGAAGCTGCTATGTAGTCCAGCCTGACCACAAATGTACAGATCCCCTGTCTTTACATCCCGAGGGCTAGGATTAAAGGCACGCACCACAGTCATACATGGCTCACATCAATATTCTTAAGCAGGTTCTTATTGGTGATTTTAACTGAACAGAAATAATATGCTGATGGCTTTAAGCCATACTTTACTTAGAGCACATAAATAGACACGAACTAATTAAGCTATATATATATATATATATATATATATATATATATATTCATAAAACAAACGTTCACTTACCAGTTGCCATGTACAGAGGGATTTAGGGGAAAGGGGAGTAGCGGTGTGGTAACGCAAGAAGTCAACAGGGGCTAAAGGTCTTGGACTAAGCAGGAGAAAGACTTTAACCCGACCCAGCACCCAAGTGAATTCTCCCTAGTCTTGTTTTCCTCCTCATTGCTAATGAGTTCAAGCCAAATTGAATAAACTGTGAACAGCCAGCCGGTGAGAGTCCGCCCTCGCTCCCAGACTTTGGGCCTTGCTAAGTGATCTAAAGATTGAAAGATTATATTTTATAATTGAATATTTTCTGTAACCTTGAGTTGAGTCCGTGCAAGGTGGGTAGGTAAAACCCATCATGCTGTGGGCACAGTTTCCAGGCTAGGAGGGGATGTGCTCTTCTAAATGGAGACTTCTTCCATTGTGATTGGCAGGAGGATTTTCTGTAGCAAGGCCTGTGTGCTCATATGGATGAGAAATGATAGTGAAACACACTTTTTTTTTTTCTTTTTCTTTTTTTCTTGCTGAGATTCAGATGCTGTGTGAATAGTGCTAAGTGACTGGACTCTACCAAAGTAACAGAACTTTTGTGTTTAAAAGGAAGGTCTTTTGTCTAGACTCATGGACTGTATCTATACTACAAAATAGGCACTTGCAGGCACAGTATTATGTCACAGTCAAAAGGTCCTCGATAACGCGTAGATTCAAAGCCTAGGAGTACTTGTCCTTGCAAGGAACTTAGAGTCCACAGGGTTTTTCACATTTTCCTGAATCATCTTTCTTTGATCTTAAAGCTATTGTTTACTAAATATTCTCCCTAGCTAAGGAACCTCAAAAATCGATTAGACAATCAGATCATCTTGAGGCTATGGAAGCCTTAAGAACTTGAGTTATACTTCACCCTGCAAAGTCACACAGTCAGTCAGTGGCAAAAAGGAGTCAAACAAACAAAACCACCACCACCACCACCACCACCAACAACAACAACAACAACAACAACAACAACAACAACAACAAAGAAAGGAAGGAAGGAAGGAAGGAAGGAAGGAAGGAAGGAAGGAAGGAAGAAGAAAAGGCTCTTCTGCTATTGTGCTCGTTTTTTTAAGACTTATTTTTGTTTTAAATGGTGTATGTGAATGTACTCCTGAGTGCAGGGACTCTAGGTGAGAGCAGGACCGTGGGTCCGCAGGGCAGGAGTTACAGGCGGTTGGGAGCCATCTGACGTGGGCGGGGCAGGTGCATCGCACCCTCGGCCATCTCTCCAGCTCCATTCCAAAGCTTCCACCTCAACGGGATGTTTGCCCTCGGGGCCAATAACCTCTGTGTCTTTGCTTCCTTTGCTTTTGGACTATGACTGTAACCCACAGGTTACCAAGTGGAAACAAGGAAGAACTCTTCTCTTCCCTGAAACATTTTCTTCCTAGGACAGAAGAGTGAATTAGAGAAGGAGTCCATGCTATGGTCCACTGACGAGGGAGGGGACATGGGGCCGAGGTAACAAACTTCAGGACCTGGGGGTCTGAAACACCATCAGAGTGTTCTCCCACAGTTACACAGGCTGAGATCCGTGCTGAAGAGCACTTGCTGTCTTTCCCTGGCGTCTATGGGTTACCAGCGCTCCTGGCTTCCATTCCAATCTCCTTAATGCATGGCTTCTCCCCGTGTCTCTGTGTGTACTGTTCTATCTCGTTTATGGACACTTTTATTGTATTTAGGAGCCACTCAAATCCAAAATGGCCTTATCTCAAATGAACAAAGACCCTGTTTCCCAAGGGAGTCACATACTGACGTTCTGCGTGGACATGAGGTGCTTGGGACGTGAGGTTGCTATTGGTGTGCTATTCCCCTCTACTCTCCCTCCTACCAGGCCCCACCCCACCCCACCCCTGTGAAGCTTTACTCTGGAAATACCTACCCCACAGAAGCACTACAGATGAGCATTCTAATGTGGAGTCTCAGCCAGACTCCCTGTTGGGCTGCGGATGTCATCACCCTCGTTTCCATGAAAAGGAACTCTGTGGATAGCAAGGAACATAGACGTGGAAGATCCCTACCCCCACTCCCCACTCCCCACTCCCGCTGTAAGAGGAAGTAGCCGGGCTACTGTGTAGGTGGGGAGACCACACACCAAGCCTGAACATTAAACCTGTAGAGTAAACAAAACGTCCTTTAGTAGCAAGACGAGAGATAGTATTCCAGGATAAACACATGTCTGAGTCTATAGCTATTATTTAATTTCTGTAAGCTATATTTAAAAGGAAGCTATTGATGGTAAAGTGTTTCCGCAAAAGTAAAACAAACCAAAACCCTGCTGCCTGGCTGGTCAGCTCAGTGGTAGAGATTGGGTTTAGCGTGTAGGAGGACCTTGGCTTTACTTTTGGCGTTGCCAATAACATAAATGATGACAACAACAGGAGTTTTGAAGAAGAAACGTCCTGCATGCAAGTGTGAAGCAATGTAGAGAGCGGAGGGTATTTCCCTCCGTGAGCTCACACATGGCTCAGGACCACTCAGCGGCTGCCCGCGAAGCCTGACACAGGGATAGACCCTAGGAAGGAACCAAGCACAGCGTTTCTGTGCCTAGAGCAGTGGTTCTCAAACTTCTTAGTGCTACAATTCTTCAATAAAGTTCCGCATGTTGTGGTAACCCCCAACCATAACATTATTTTTGCCCTTACTTCATAACTGTAAGTGTGCTATTGTTATGGGTCATAATGTAAAATATCTGATATGCAACCTATCTGATATATGACTCCTGTGTAAAGCTTGTTGGAGCCCTGAAGGTTGAAAACCTTGTCCTGTGGTGTTAAAATGAATTTCTCTCCCAGCACTGACACCTGAGAGCCAGGAAGCCCTGTGTGAAGTATTGGTGGCCTGAATTTTTATTGGGGTTCGATGACACAGGCATGAGTGACATGGTGAACCTCAATCTTCAGTCCTTATCAACTCTATTGACTCAAAGCCCCCAACCTCAGTGTTTGCCAGGGCTCACTCACCCTCAGTGTATCACCCCCAAAGACATTGTCTCTGGTCACATAAAGAAGGCAGAAGTGGGGCTTCTTTTAGAGCTAGGCTTAATTTTCTACTGCACATCTCTGAGAAGCTGGAACTGTTCATTGATGCAGTATGCCTATTCGGGTTATTTGCAATTACAACAACTCATGAGGCATGGGGACATGAAAAGTGGCATAGGTCTGCACAGCACTGGCTGCTCTTGCAGAGGACCCAAGTCCATTTCCCAGTAGCCACACTGGATAGCTTACAACTGCCTGTCACTCTAATTCCAGGGTGTCTGTGGGCACCACACACATGTACACATATGCACATGCACACAATACGCATGAATAAAATAAGGCAAATATGTAAAAAGCCCTTAGTAATTTTAGTTTGGTATATAGCTTAGTAGATCTCAAAATAAAATAAATCCCACTAATTTGGGCTAGGCATAATGTAGGAGGTAGAGTGCCTTCTTGGTATGTTTGTGGTCTAAGAGTCAATTCCCAGGTTTTATGAATCAGTCATGGGGACAATCACCTGTGTACTGTTGTACTAGAATACAGAAGCTAGAAGCTAGAGATTCAGCGATTCTGGGTTATCCTCAGCTACATAGGGAATTTGAGGCCAGCCTGGGATGCGTGAGATTTTTAACTCAAAAGTAAAACCAGAAGTAGAGAGATAGCTGGATGGTTAAGATCACTCGCTGCTCTATTATGAAGAGCAGAATTCACATTCCAGGACCTACCCTGGGCATCTCAGATGTAACTCCAGGGTCAAGGGATCTGACAAATACTGTCACTCTATCTCCAAGACCTTTTTCTGGCCCTGCATACAATCTCTCTCTCTCTCTCTCTCTCTCTCTCTCTCTCTCTCTCTCTCTCTCACACACACACACACACACACACACACATAAATAACACAAAAGAAAGTCCTAAAAGCAGACTCCATACAACTCAGCAATTCTACAAACTCTTTAATGTTTAGCACAGAACATAAAACAGCATAGGATAGAACTTCTGAGTTTGGGATATAGACTCTAGTGTCAGGCTGTTCTCTGCTATGTGACTGCCAGCAAATTCTTATCTAATTTTGTGCCTTAGTTTTCTCATCTATCAGCTGGGTTAAGTAACAAATCCAAACTCTGAACCAATATCTGAAAAATACCTAAATAGTACCTACTATTTAACTCCTTAACTTACTTTTAAGTATTATCAACCACTAAAAATGTTAATAAATCACAATGTAAAATTTATCCACAATCTTTGGCCTTCCTTCTTTTTACTTAATTGATGACCAATTGAATATATTTCCAGAACTTTCTATCTCAAAAACTTAAATTAACTAATAAACGATAGAGAACCATACCATATAGACCCTCGATTTTCACTATTTCAGATTTTCATTCACTTACTTATTTTTAAATGAATGGGAGTTTTGAAGTCATTTAGATATTGAATGAATGGATGAAACTTAAACCACAGCACAAGTGACATTTTTCTGTTTGTACATGCATTAAACACGTGAGCGGTTGCAAACAACCTGGGTTAGAGAAGGCAAGAAGTCCCTTTAATCTGTTTAAAGTCATAATAACCAGTGCTTGTCCCCACACAGTCCTCTTGAGCTTCACAATTCTTTCATCACATTAGAGTGCAATGTTTGCCAGGAAACAATGCTTTCCAAATGTTGAGGCAAAACAAAGCGAAACAAAACAAAACAAAAACACCTCTTGGAAATATCCGATCACCTTAGAAGCAAAGGTCTGGCTTTCCTATTATGAAACAGTAAAAAATAAGAAAAAGACTCTTTTTAACTGCTATGCTAAGACTTTCCAAATGCTGTAGTGAATATAGATGATTATATCAAATTAAGTGAAAATGTTTGCTTTCTGTGGAGGATGGCGGACTTAAGGCTATGACTGCCCAGGGCATGGCAGAGACCAAGATGGCGCAGTGCTGAGGGGTGCTAGCTCCGCCCCATGAAGGTGCTGATTCTGCTGGAGCCCAGGAGACATGAGCGGTTAGTGACTTGAGACATGGCGACCGAGGGAATACCTGCTCTATGGAATGCCAATGTGGTGCCACGTGTACAACAGTATTTGGAAAGAAGGCATAATTTGCTGACTCCAGGCTGAGACATGTGCCCCCTCAGCCATGGGGGGTGACCCTGTTAGCCACGGGGTCCAGCTCACTCTAGTGAGACAAAGTAGCATATGCCTTTTAGGAAGAGACAGGGTTACTCTAAAACACTTGCTTCTAATGTAAGTAGTTCTTCCCAGATTCAGGTTGAGGCCTGATTGGTTAAGCTAGCCACTGCAGGTAATTAGAAGTCTTTACCTTACGAGAGCTTTTTATAGTCATTACCAAGATGTGCTCAGAATAACCTTATGAGGGCCGTGAACCCCACGCGGAGGGTATCCCTGGTCCTGTAGCCGTGAGGACTATGATTCCATGGCTATACTTGGAGAAGAGCTTCAGAGACTTGACTCATATCTTAGTACTCCTCATATTGTTGAAGTTCACCTCACAGTACTTAGCTCTCTCGCTGAAGGGGTTTACAGCCCCATGGGAAGAACAATGATTTCAGCCACCTAGATGCTCCAAGACTCCCAGGGACTGAACCATCAACCAAGGGGCACACATGGTTCCAGCCAAAAATGTGGCAGAGGAAGGCCTTGTTGGGCATCAGTGGGAAGAGTGGTCCTTGGTCAGGTAAAGGCTCAACCGAGGCCCCAACAAAGGGAAACCGAGGGTGGGAGGAGGGAGTGTGTTGGGTGGAGAGGCATATAGGTGGAGGCAGGGGGAAGGAGGAAGGGGAGGGGTTGGGGGGTCTTAGGAGAAGGTGGATATGGGGGGAAGTTTTACCATTGGTAATGTAAATGAAGACGATATTCAATAAAAATAAATAAATTAAAAAAAATACTTAGCTCTCTCTCCCCAACACCCCCTACTTTTTAACAGGCAAGAGTTTTCAAATTGCAAGGCATACTGGCAAGATTTCCATTTTAAGAGGTTTAAATTTTTAATTTTCTTTCCCATCTCATCAGAACATTTAAAATAGTTTTATACTGCTTTTTATTATGCCACATTCTGAATACTTCCTGCCACTTGGATCCTGACTCCCCCCCCCTCCCCGCGTCCCCCCCCTCTCCCCGCCCAACACACACACAGACACAGAGCCTGGGCAGGGCTTGATTTTCTAGAACTCAGTAAATAGTAAATCCTGTAGGTAGAGAATATTTTACCAAGCAGAAATGGGTCAAAGCCCCTTCTGCCTCCTAAGACCCCAGCAGTGAAAGAGATAGAAGCCTATGGATTTGGATCTGAGGGGACAGTAGCTCGGGGTGCACACACTTCATCTAGCCTGTCTGGGACCTCAGGGATGCGGTTTAGTTTGTCCCTAAAGCGTCCAGCGGCAGTGTCCTCCCCTAGCCTCCGCCTACTGCTTTGAATCAGGGTGTGTGTCTTTCATTCCATGCCCCACACCAGTGGCATCTGCTGTGTTTCCATTCCAGTGACATCCTCATTAGATTTCAGGAAAAGCAGCTAGTGGCTCCATTAAAATGTCCTGAATTATTTTGGCTTCACCCTTAAGCAACTGCTTAATTGGCTTCTTTCCCATGAGACCAGCACTTTCCTGTGGCGGGAAGAGAGGAATTATAGCTTCAAAAACACAAGACACCTGGGGACTTCTGGAAAGGACCCTCCCATTTGCTGAGTTTCCAGGAAGAAAATCATTGTTAGCACCTCGGTGGGCCTAATCCTTGCATTGTAAATATTTTCTGAATTTATGCCTGTTTATTTCAAGTCTATCATTTAAAGGGGTGAATAGAAATAAGCAATAATGGATGTTTTCAATACAAAGGAATGAGATGTAGGCTAGTAGGTTAATACTTACAAGTTCAGGCAAGCATAGCCCATCGGTTCCTGGGAAAAGAGAGAGCACTTGTATGTCAACAACTACTAACTTTGTCATGAAGCACTTAATTGTCCTTGTCAGTAACTTATCAGTGTTCACGTTTGTAAACCATCACTATGTTAAGCTTTATACGTGCAAGGAATGTGCACACAAATCACGTAATGGTCTGTATTTATGTCTTCCTCCTTTAGTTATGCATGTTTCTATTTACATGTATGTGCCTCTATGTGCATGCCACATGTATGAAGATGCTTGTGGAGGCCAGAAAAAGGTACTGGATCCCTGGGAGCTGAATTCACAGCTGGGGCAGATGACACCCAGCACCGCCCCGCGCTCTGCAAGGTCAGCGTCTACTCTTAGGTGATCTGCTCAAGTCTCAATTAGAGCAGTGAATCCACATGTAAATAAAGCGCATTTGAATTCAGACGACCTGGCCTTTAAATTTTCCTGCATCTCTTGTCAGCTAGATAAACACTATTGTTCCTTCCCTAGTAGCGAATGCTAGGACCTGTTTGTTCTTAGATCTCCCCTTTCCCCCTTTGATCGGCATGCACTTCATCGTTCAATGCTTATTGGGTTCCTTTATGTCAGCTTATATTCCATTGCTGCTTAGCATGGGCCACACATCCTTAATCACAGCGCTTGGAAGGCAGACACAGGCAGATCTCTGCACACTTGAGTTTAGTCTGATGCACATAGTTTTGAGTCAGCCAGGGCTACATAGAAGGATCCTATCTCAAAATTCCCAACCGAGACAAAACAAAACAAACAATGAAAGAGAAAAACAAAGCCAAACAAAACCCCCAAACCCAAAAACCATAATTTCTACAACTATTCCAAGAACCTTCACTTTTAAGAAAGCAAACATTTAAAAATATATGTAATGATATATATGCATGCACACATACATGATTGTATGTCTATAATATAAGTATTTGAAGTTGTGATAATTGATGGTTTGAAGAAATTAAATGAAAACCCAATTGAACACCGGATATTTGGGAATGGCTTCCTAATTCAGGGTATTTTGAGGTGAGGTAGACTGAAAAGATCCCAACGTGCCAGTCCTAATGTCCACATGTGTCATTGTCCCAGCACTTAGGAGTTGAAGCTGGATGATTGTCATGAGTTTGAGGCCAGCCTTGGATACATAGCGAGTTGTAGGATAACCTTGAGAAATTCCCTATTTCAACACTATAACAAAATAAAACAGTACATAATGACAACAACCTAGAAAATGGAAGAATGCAGGGAAGGAAGAAAAATACTAAAGAAAAATGAAGAAGAGAGTAGAAGTCTGTTTGGAAGGAACTTAGAGGGTCTGACCTGGCTTGTGGAACTGAGATGGAGACCAGGCGGTATGCACAGGAAGGGGCCATGTGGCCGTCAGGAATTTCAGAGGTCAGGCCATGCAAAGGAACGAGCATAGGTTTGAAAGGGTCCGTCAAGCTGTCGAAGGGATAACTGATCTGAGGAATCTAGAGAAAGGGTATATTACGTATTTCTCATAGAAATGGAGCACTGGAGAGAGGAAGGGTGAGAGAGCCCCGTTTTCTCTCGGAGTGAGAAGGAAGGGCAACACAGGAATCCAAGGGAAGGGTGAGATACAGAAACCGACTCTCCCCTCTGATGTGTGTCCTGCTCAGTGGTTTCTCTTCAGATGCCCTTTCTCCTGGGAGTGTGTCCTTGTCTTACTGTCTGTTAGAAATGGGCTGAGCTGGTTTTTCCATTCTGTCACAGGCCTTTGGCTCGAGAAACTAGAAGTCCCAGAAGTTTCTCAAGTTGAATAAACACCCGGAAGCATTTGTTAGCTCTGGTTCTTCTGCAAACAAATAATTTGGAAGGGACTAAAACCACATTGTTTAGCAGTGACAATTTATAGGCTTACAGGACATGTGATGAGCATGAAACCGATTCCATTATAAAGTTGAGACTTAGAGACTGTCCCTCTTCCAGCTCGGGGGGGTATTTTTATTTGTTTGATTTTTCTGTATTGCTTTACCCAGGAAACCTAGGTAAGAAAAATCTTTTCTTGGTTTTAGGTCTCTTAGGTCTCTGTCAGTTTGCTTCTTCAGGTATCAAAAGTGCACTTTTCACAGTAGGTCTCTCTCAGATACCTTGCACAGGAGACTCCGACCCTTTCAAAAATGCCTTTAACAGGGTTTAGTAGTACACAGTCACAGCAATAAGCCCACCCACAGCCGTGCTGCATGTGATCCATCCCCCTGCTCAGCTCTTTCCAGGTACAGTCTCATAAGAGGGAGTGGCATAATCCCCTATCAAAGTCTTTGGTGAAGGAGATGGACTCTGAGCACAGGAGGGGCTTGTTCCAAAGCCAAAGCTCTTGCCCGTAATCTTGGGTATCTGAGAGAACAACCTGAGGTTCTCTGTAATAGGTATACTCTGTGGTATGACCTGCGATTAACCTTTGCTTTGGCAATGAGTATTCATTTAAAAATATTTTTATTACGTATATTTATAGAGGGTTGTATACCACGGTTCACATGTGGAAGTCAGAGCACAAGTTGTGGAAATCAATTATTTCCTTCCACTATGTGGATCCCAGGGATTGAATTCAGCTCACCAAACCTGGGGGCAAGTGCCTTTGCCTTCTGCTCTACATTGCTGGCCCATGGGAGGCCACTTTTAACACCCAAAGGGGACACTTATTTAATCACTTCCAGGTCCAGAATTTTATAGGACATTTCATTTTCTCATGGACTTTTTCTCTTCTCAGTTTTCCTTCAATTTCTTTAAAAGAAGAAATACTTTTCTTCAAATTTCCAAACACACACACACACACACACACACACACACACACACACACCCCTTTTGTCTCTAAGCCAAAAAGGATGATTGAGTCACCACAGTTGATAAAGTAATAGCCATTATATGATCTAATTAAGTTAAAAGGTGTGTGCTAGGCATGGGTCTACTGTGGAATGATTATTTCTAATGTCTAATGTGAATGCTATCATAAATGAACCATTAATGGCTTCTTTAAGTTCAAGCCCAGTGGTTAGTATAAAGCCTTTATACAATCTGTGTTCATTAGTGTTTAACCCTGAGCAAAGTGGTGCTAAGGATTCACTCACTTGACAGACACGTGCTGAAGGCTCTTTGTATGCCTGGGATTGAGGCTCAATGGTGCTGAGATTTAGAGAATCCAGAATTGGGACATGTGAGTGCATATCTCACTCTGTTCAATACTAACTGTGAAACTCAATTAACTACTTTATCTCTCTAAGTCTTATATGATTCATTCAATAATTATGCTAGTCAGAGGGTCAATTTTATGGAACTGCTAGGTGTATTGAATGGGAGTGAATAGACTTCACGTAGAAAGATGCTTTGTGCATCCTGAATAATCAGGGAGTACCACCTGTTATTATTATGGAAGACAACATAACTACAGACTAGATAAATTTATTTCAGTAAGCATTCAGTAAGTATACAAATCATCATGAACAAATACATCTATATGAATATCTCTATTTATATTTCTTTCTATCTATCATCTATCTATCTATCTATCTACTTATCTATCATCTATCTATTATCTATTTATCTATCATATGTCTATCTGTCTGTCTACCCACCCATCCACCTGCTTCTTTTACAATGTTTTCTTCAGTTATTCACAATGTGTTTAGCCCTAGCTATCCTATAATTGATTACACAGGACAGGTTGAGACCCTCCCACCCATGCCTCCTCAGCACGCATCATCACTAGCTGAAAATAATGAATTTATATGTTAGAAAGGGAAAGTCAAAAATTGATTCTAAAATTGTGAAGAATGCAGTTTTATTGAGCACAGATTTAATTGTGAGTTTAGTGATCTATTTGGTACTGCAGTTAAGTGAGAGAGAACGGTGCTCTCGGGTCTAGAAGGAGAAAGGGAAGTAGCACTGTAAACATGGTCCCCAGGGAGGCCTGGATAAAGCACAAATAAACCCCAATCAAAGATTTTGACATCTCTTGATGTTTCAATAGCATATGAATCTATGAAAGAAGGAAGACCTGAGTTTTGTTAGAGATATAGCCCATACTAAAACCCAGCACAAACTGGATTTTGCCAGTGAAAACAGGCATAGCCTGGTGAACTCTGCACAGAGAAGCAGGCTGGGCAAGGCTGCCTTGGGAGTCAGCTGCTGTGTTGGGCTAAGGTTGGGTGTGTTGTTCAGTGCAGAGCCCCTGAAGGAAGTGGCGAATGTAAGCCAGAATCCTGGTGGGGTCTAAGTGAGAGGATATATGGATACAGCTAGCCTCAAAGACCAGGGTGTTCCCACAGTCTGGAAGAGTACAAGAGGAAGAGAGAGGGAAGAGAAGGGGAGAGGCAAATTCAAAGTCCAGAGAAGCTGGCAGCTGCCTCCGGAGCAGGGCATCAGCAGCGCGCAGGGTTCTCCTCTCTGGACTTGGCTCAAAGGAGGGGACGGGCCAGAGCAAGGTGAGGCTTGTTTATAGGACTTGAACTCTAGTCTCCGGACAACTCGGGTCTGTGGGGCAGGAGTCATGGCTAAAACCTAGCACACCACTCAGAAGGCCTCAAGCCTTTCGCAAGTGTGCTTGTACAAAAAGATTTCACTTGTGGTAAGTAGGAGGCAGGTGCTGAGACCGAGAAACGCAGAATCTCCACAGATGATAGTCACCATATTGCTTGGTTACCAAAAAAAAAAAAAAAAAAAAAAAAAAAAAAAAAATCAGTATATGCTATTAAAACTAGGAATCATATGACCTAAAATATTCAGAGGAACCTCAAGTTTGTGTCAGAGGAATCCATATATATAAGTCATAAGCCAAGTTTTCATGTGTGTTACATGTGCATGTATAGGTGCACAGCCAGCAAGCTCTGTCTCTATGTGCCTGGTTCCTGCCACTGCACTGGGGTTGCAGTCACAGATGAGAGCAGGCCTGGTTATTATGTGGTTGCCAGGATCTAAACTCAGGCCCCCATGCCTTGTATAGCAAGATCTCTTTTACACTGAGTCATCTCCCCAGTCTCTTGTCCCATTAAAAATGATTTTATATAACTTTTCCTACAAATTGACAAATGGAAGCTGACCCTTTTCAATTCCTGTTCTGTGGTCTGTGGTTTGGAAAGCAGTTTCTGTATCGAAGAGCTTTGAAGAACATTGCTACTTGACAGGAAAAATGGTCACATTGGTGATCATTTCTTTTCTAGTGGAAAAAAATGCATTTCAAATTCATAGCAGCCACCCTGGGGGTTCCTTTCATTCAAGATCTGTTCGTAGCATTACTGGTGCTCAATGAATGTCAAACGGTACTCAACACACGGAAAGACGCAAGTCTTCCTAAAATTAAAGCCGGCGAGTCTGGGTATTTCATCATTGGTGAAGAAAGACTCATCCTCCATTATCCAGAAGGGTTCATTAGGCAAATGTGATCCAATTGGTTTCTCTTCTCCCCCTTAACCTCTTAGGATTCTCTCCCTACAGCATTCCACAGTGGCTGTCACACATCCGGGAAGAAGAATTTGCCCTGTGTGAGGATCCATGCAGCATATAAAGGATGCTCTCTGGGTGGTCTGGTTTCCACAGAAATTTTCTTACAACTCTGTAATTATATGTAACTGACAGGATGCAAAATAATTCTTATGTATAGACGTGCAAAGGTTTATCCTGCCACTTAGAAGCACCGTTGGGCTCTGTCCCCTGCTGTGGAAGAAAGCTAGTTTGGCTTCCATTTGCACATTCATTTTAATATTCCTGAGCTATAAACATGTGTTTTTCAGCTTCTCCCGTGAATCAGATATAACATCTGCCTGACTCCTTCTTTATGAGTAAAATGAAATCTATAGCACATGTTCATTTTATAGTCTTATGAGTCATGAGTATACTTTTTTGAGGGGGAGTTGTCCTTTAGCACTACCTTCTGTGTTTTTTTTGTTTTTTACTGGAAGCTCCTCATCCTTCTCTAGCTACTTTTCAAAAAAAAATGTTTCTCTAATTTGTTTTGTTCTCTAACACAGCACCGCTGCGATTCCAACTGAGGTCAGTATATGATTTAATACTTTGAATAGCATACGTTCAAATATAGTTAGGAGCAAATGTTTGATAAGACACAGTTTAAGAAAGGAAGAGTTTATTTTGGTTTTGCTTTTGCGGGGATGCCTAGAGAGGTGTTGGCATCGAGCGAAATGGTTGCATTCGGTCTGCTGTTAGTTTTTTTCCCCATTTTAATTTAGTCTGGGACCCTAGCACATAGGCTGATTCCACTGAGATTCACAGTGGGTCTTTTTCTCTGCAGTCAAGCCTTTCTGGAAACATCCTAACCTATCACAGGAAGGTTTCAGTGTTACTATTCAGTTGAAGATGCCCTTGAGCAGAGGACCCTCCCACCTCTACCTCCTGAGTGCTGGGGTTGCACACATGTACCACATGCTCAGGTTCTGTGTATTGCTGATGACTTTGTGCTTCGTAGGCAACCATCTAAGAACTGAATCACACCCTGGGCATGATAAGAGCTTTTCACATAAATCATTACAGCCTCATTCTACTTGACATCCCACCTTTAACCCTGAGTTCCTTCCATTTCTCCAGATTCTATTATGTGCACTTTACCCCCTTTCTTCTTTGAGTTCCTTAAGGGATTGTATCAACCTTATAACACAGACTGCGTTAGGAAGTTAGGCCACAAGACATCTGTCCTCTAAGAAGACAGATTAACCGATCTGTTTAAAAGTGGAGACTTGGAGAAGCATTCTCAGTGACCTGCTCCCCTGCTCTATGGTTTAGTAATATGGTAAAATCTTAATAGAAAAATCAAAAACTGTTAACCTGAGCCATCCTCAGAAGCTATACCCAAGTCATATGCATCTCCCGAAATACCCACTGACATTTAGAACTAACAGTGAGGTTATGAGTGATGAAGACAACAGCTGTTACCATGGAAACATCAGTGTTTTAGGGGATAGAGTGTAGCCCCTCGGTATCATCTTATTTGTGGTAAGGCTTGAAGCTATACCTAGAAAGGGCTGAATTTTAAAGTCCTGTAAGACCAAGTATTCCCTGAAAGCTTGTTAGAAAGACTGAATCTCAGGCTCTGAAGCCATATCTCCTGGATCAGAAGCTGCATTGTGTTCAGATGCTAGGTGATCAGAATGTATATTGCAGTTGGAAAAGCCTTTGTAAGAACTCCATGTTTGCTTCTGAGAAATCATGGACACATTATTTACCCACCACACAGATTCTTCTGAAACTGTAAAGCTGTTTCTATTTCATTTATATCATTAGGCTGCTGAGACAGGAAAGTGTTGCTACATGTGAAGAGCTTGGTATCATTGCATTGAGAAACACCTTGAGAAGTATTAGCTCTTGCTAATACACAACCAAAGAGAAGAAAGAAACACCCCATTAGCATGCTAGACACTCACCTGCAGAGCGGACCACCTCATTAGCATGTTAGACACTCACCTGCAGAGCGGACCGAGACAGGCGCTCCCTCGCAGGCTCTAGCATTGTCACTCCAACTTGGACATTTACTTTCAGCATTTTTTTAATCATTTGTGTATGACCTGCCTCACATAGGAGTAATGTATGTCTGAGGTCATCTTCAAGAGAGTTTTATGTATAATGTGAGGATGAAAGACAGAGCCAGTCCATCTAGCCTTTCTGTAGATGGCTTTCCAAACAAGTGGCTGGCCTGGAATTTCTTTCTGATTACTCACTTCAAATTCCTATGCTTTTGACTTAGAAGAGTGGGCTGAAGATCCGAAGTCTTGGAGGTTTACACAAAGATTACAATAGTAACATACAAGAAAAACAGCATGAATATGTGTGTGCATATCACACACACACACACACACACACACACACACACACACACACGCACACACACACATACACGCACACACACAGAGCAAAGGCCTATAAAGAACACAAGTGCTCACAGAGAGAGAAGCACTGGAGAAACTAGGGATAGCAATCACACAAGGCTGTATGACTGGTTTCTGTTCAGAAGGCTGAGAGCAGATATTGTGAATGACACGGAGGCCTTTGCTATCTGTAGGGCTGGTCTCATGCAAATCCTCCAGAAAGTTTACCATCAATTCTCCCTCCACAGACCTTTACCTTTAGCTTTATTTCTCAGTCAATAGAACTCATCCTTAGGGGAGATGTCACATGTACTTCATAGGCTGCTAACCTCTATGTTATCTCGGTCAGAGACCACACCAATTCCCAGGCTCTTGGCCTACAGAACCCATATTCATGGTAGAGGTTATATGTACTTTGCAAAAGAGTTTGTATGTAGTCACACCTCAAGCTTTATTGTGCACACGGGACTGGGCTAATTCTTACCAGGAAACATTTTCCCCCAAATTGTACTGTACTTAAATACATCTAAAAATAGTTTGGCCTGGTGTCAGACTCTTGTAGTTCAAACCAGCCTGGCTAAGATGTGTTGAATCAGGATTCTTTCTTACCTCACATGGATTGTTTCAGCGCCAAGTGTAGAGTGTGCTGGGGCCCTCGCAGAGGCTCAATAAACCTGGCAGGAGCCATTGAAGCGGACACAAGAAACACAATAAAGTGAAGTTGACTCAGTATTCATTATAATGTTAAAATGCACACCCCAGGAGAGAGATCTTAGATACTGACAAGACATGTGATTTATGAAGTTCTATGTACCACTACACGTAACAGAACATGCATGAGATTCTCCATGTTATGCAAACACCCTCCAAAAGCCACATCTAAATCCTCCATCCTCTCTCCAGCTCACCTGAGCTAGCAAAGCCTTTTTCTTTGCTTTGGTCCGCCTCTTGATCCTTGTAAGTGCTCTATTGCTTGACAGACTGTCTCTGCTTCTGCTTTAATGAAGGGAACCTGTTCAAGTCCTTGGTTATGGATACATGAACCCGGAACCCCAGAAGTTGTCTATTGGGCCCTAATATCTACCAACATTGCTTCCATGTAACTCGCTTCCCCTCTTCTATTTCCTTTCTTCTCTATGGGTCCCTTTATTACCGGAGACTTTCTCTGTTCTAAGTTCTTCCTAGTCCTCAGACTGATGGCTCAGGATTATGGGAAGGTTTCTATCCAACTCCGAGGGTCATGACTACAGGGTGAGGAGAAGGTAGAGGCACTTTTGGGTTTGGGAGTGTCTGTTTCTTTACATTTTTACTTTCACTAAAATATTTTATAGTGCATCCATGAAAGTATGATTCCAGCTGAATGTGAATCATGATAAAGCTACATTGTCCTCTAGGAGGGAGAAAGCATGAAGCCCCATTCTCTGTGACAGAATCTGTTGACTCTCCCTGTAATATCAGTCACTGACCTATGGGGAATGTAGGGATGAATTTCTAAGATCATAGTCCTGAACGGTGTGTTTTTTTTTTAATTTTATTTTCTATATTCTTTGTTTACATTCCAAAGGCTTTCCCCTTTCCCAGTTTGCCCCCACCATATGTCCCATAAGTCCTCTCCCCCCAACTATTCCCCAGTCACCCCCCCCACCATTTCTCTGTTCTGGATCTACAAAACTGAAGGGTGTTTTATGGAATATCATGTGGTGGTCTGAGAAGCAAGGAACAAGTGACATTCAGAAAATTCTTAGATCATAAAATAAGGTACTGTGTTAGACCTTACCCCAAGGAGATTCAATAGATATTATCACAGAGGTTGGGGCTTCATGTCTCCCTCCTAGCTAGAAAGAATAATGTAGCTTTATTGTGATTCATGTTAAGTGGGAATCATATTGTCAGGGCTACGCTATAAAATATTTTACTGAAAGTAAAGTGTAAGTACTGATGTGGAGAGAGCCACTCTAACAGTGGGGAGCACCATTAGCTAGGCTCTCACTCTAATGGTGGGGAGCACTATTTGCTGGGCTCTCACTCTAATAGTGGGGAGCACCATTAGCTGGGCTCCCACTCTAACGGTGGGGAGCACCATTTGCTGGGCTCCCACTCTAACGGTGGGGAGCACCATTTGCTGGGCTCCCACTCTAACGGTGGGGAGCACCATTTGCTGGGCTCCCACTCTAACGGTGGGGAGCACCATTTGCTGGGCTCCCACTCTAACGGTGGGGAGCACCATTTGCTGGGCTCCCACTCTAACGGTGGGGAGCACCATTTGCTGGGCTCCCACTCTAACGGTGGGGAGCACCATTTGCTGGGCTCCCACTCTAACGGTGGGGAGCACCATTTGCTGGGCTCCCACTCTAACGGTGGGGAGCACCATTTGCTGGGCTCCCACTCTAACGGTGGGGAGCACCATTTGCTGGGCTCCCACTCTAACGGTGGGGAGCACCATTTGCTGCTCTTATGCCCTGGACAGCATGTTAAGGAGAAAGCTACCGAGGCGTTTCTCTTCTTCACTACTGCAGCTGTACTGTGCCCAGCTTTGAGCTCTTGCCCTCTAATTTTTCTTGTTGTATATAACGTCTTATTGATCATTTGCAAATGTCACATCATGCACCTCAATCCCACTTCTCTCCCTGTTCGTACCCTGTCCTCTGACCTTGTAACACCCTCCCCACCCCCAGTAAAAGAAAAAAATTAATCTTTGTACCAGTTACTTTATTTTTTGTTTTGTTTTTGCTTTTTTGTTTTTTTGTTTGTTTTTGTCCCCCAGAGCAGAGGACTGGACCCAGGGCCTTGCTAGGCAAGCACTCTGTCACTGAGCTAAATTCCTCACCCCTCTATCACCTATTTTTATAGTTATAACATCTTTCTTTATAAACTAGAATGAGTCTCTTTAATATGCACATTTTCATGTAAATATATTTCTACAAATTCATTCATTTAAGAATATATTACAGTTGGGAGTGGCGGGAGGAGGAGGGGGAGGAGCGTGTGTGAATCTGATAAAAACGTGTTAAAGAAGTTCTCAAAGACTGAATACCAGTATAGTTAAAGAGGAATGCATTGAGAGAGTTTTCAGATCAGCAGTTATGATGGTGTTTCATCTTCTGAATAGGTATAATTATATACCAGTGAGCAGATATGCCAAGTTTGCTGGGTCCTTCTCTTATACACATAACACTTTGCCTGCATGTATACATCATTATAGAATCACATTCTAGATGTGGACTTGCTAAGCCATTAGGCAAACATGATGTAATTTAAAGGTAAGTGAGAAAATGCCTTCAATGATAGAAAATAACAACCCCCAAATTCTATACCAAATTATATTTTTACTCTCAATATATAAAAGTTTTCTCTATCAATACAATTTTTATCAATATAAGAAAGGAAAAATACTGCAGTTTAGATCTGTATTTTTTTAGTAGATTGAACATCTTTTTATAGTTTTATGTATTCATATCTTTTAAAAATATTTATTTATTCAGTGTATGTGCATGTACTGGTGTGTTTATATATACACATGCACACATGTACACAGATATCTGCAGAGGCCTCTGAAGGATGTCAGATCCCTGGAGCTGGAGTTTCAGCTGGTGGTGAGCAGTCATTTGGGTCCCAGGTTGTCTGTAAGAGCAGCAAGTTCTCTAAACTGCTGAGCCATTTCTTCAGGTCCAGTTTACATTTCTAATATGAATTCCTTGGTCCTGCCCCCAGTTTTCTCTTTCTTAGATTTATGGAAAGTGTTTGAATGATACAGCCATTAACCTGACAGATTCTGTCTTATACATGTTTTACATTTTCTCCCTAGTTTTTAAATTTTTTATTTCTTTATTATTTTTTTATTTTCTATATTCTTTGTTTACATTCCAAATGATTTTCCCCTTCCCAGTTTTCCCTCCCTATAAGTCCCATAAGCCCTCTTCCCTCCTTCCCCATTCCCCAATCAAACCCCTCCCACTTCTCTGTCCTGGTACTCCCCTACAATACTGCATCAAGCCTTTCCAGGACCAGGGCCCTCTCCTTCCTTCTTCTTGGGAATAATTTGATATGTGAGTTGTGTCTTGGGTATTCAGAGCTTCTGGGCTAATATCCACTTATCAGTGACTGCATTCCATGTGTGTTCTTTTGTGAATGAGTTACCTCACTTAGGATGATATTTTCGAGTTCCAACCATTTGCCTAAGAATTTCATGAATTCATTGTTTTAAATTGCTGAGTAGTATTCATTCCATTGTATAAATGTACTACATTTTCTGTATCCATTCCTCCATTGAGGGACATCTGAGTTCTTTCCAGCTTCTGGCTATTATAAATAAGGCTGCTATGAACATAACCCTATTAAAAATGGGGTACAGAGCTAAACAAAGAATTTTCACCTGAAGAAATTTGAATGGCTGAGAAGCACCTTAAGAAATGTTCAACATCCTTAGTCATTAGAAAAATGCAATTCAAAACAACTCTGAGATTTCACCTCACACCAGTCAGAATGGCTAAGATTAAAAACTCAGGAGACAGCAGGTATTGGTGAGGATGTGGAGAAAGAGGAACACTCCTCCACTGATGGTGGGACTGCAAGCTGGTACAACCACTCTGGAAATCAGTCTGGTGGTTCCTCAGAAAACTGGGCATGACACTTCTGGAGGACCCTGCTATACCACTCCTGGGCATGTACCCAGAGGATTCCCCGGCATGCAATAAGGACACATGCTCCACTATGTTCAAAATTTTTATTTCTTAGAGTCTTGCATTTTATGTATGCTGACTACCTCAGACTTAGAATTGTTGACTCTGAGTGCTGGAATCATAGACACATACATGTCCCTACTTCCATCCATCTCTCTGTCTAATGTCTTTAAATCTCATTTTGATTATGTTCTTTGTTTTTGTACTTTCCATATAGAAATTGTTTCTTTAAAATTTATTTGTGTATGTGTATGTGTATGTATGTGTGCATACATGTGTTTACACATCTTTGTGTGGCTATTGAAGCCTGAAGCTGATATTGGGTGTCTTTTCTCAGAGTCAACATTTGTGTTTTCAAAACAGGGTCTCTCGTTGAACTGTTAATTTCTCCAGGCTGGCTTGCCAGTGAACTCCAGGGATTCTTCTGTCTTGGTGATTCTCATCTCCAGTCCCCAAAGTCCCCCATATCCCCATACATCAGAACTGGCATTATACCTGGCTTTTACATGAGTCCTAGGAATTCTAAATCTGGTCCTTATGCTTGTATGGTAAGCATTTTATTGACTGAACCTGCTATGATCATTATATGATAATACATGCAGACTTCCCCTTTATGGCTTTTAAGTTTTGTATCCTTTTTTTTTATTAGATATATTCTTTATTTGCATTTCAAATGTTGTCCCCTTTCCTGGTCTCCCCCAAAGTCTCATAACCCATCTCCCTTCCCCCTGTTCCCTAATCAACCCTCTCCTGCTTCCTTGTCCTGGTATTCCTCCACACGGTGGCATTGAGCCTTTCCAGGACCAGGGCCTCTCCTCCCTTTGATGTTCAACAAGGCCATCCTCTGCTGCCTATGCATCTGGAGCCATGGGTCCCTCCATGTGTACTCTCTGGTTGATGGTTTTGTCCCTGGGAGCTCTGGGAGTACTGGGTGGCTCATATCATTGTTCCTTCTATGGCGTTGCAAACCCCTTCAGCTCCTTGGGTCCTTTCTCTATCTCCTCCATTGGGGACCCTGCGCTCAGTTCAATGGCTGGCTGAGAGTGTCCCCTCTTATTTGTCATGCACTAGCAGTATCCTGCTTTGTAAAAACTCCACTTCACGTTCAGTGTGAAAACCTAATTCTTAACTGCCAGTGTAGCTCAGTGATCCCAGTTAAGATTGAACCTTAAATTTCTGAATATAAGAATGATTTGGTTTGGTCTATCTATTATGCATTATTAAATAACCTATAGTACAAAAATATAAACATATGATAAAGGGATAAGAGTAAGCTCAGCAATAGTGTGTGTGCTAAACATGCTTGAGGCTCTGGGTTCCAACAGTAGCAAAAATAGATCAGCAAATAAATGATGCAGACACCGTGTACCTGAATTAACAGAACATATACTTACAAATTTATTCAATTGCTGTCTTAAAGGCAGGTTTGCTTATCAGAACATTTCCCATTTCCACTAAGATTGAGTTGCAGTAGCTCTGAATATTTTTATGTCTATTATATCACTTGAACTTTTCAAAGGAAAAAAATGCTCAATACTTTGACCTGTAAAGCATATATTGGTGGCAAGCTCTTGCTTTCTTTGGTATGGAAAGCACATCGATCTTGCTGCTTGTTGTCTTCCTTATCAGAGTATTTACCTAGGCCATGTCTAGGATGGGGCTTGCTTAGTGAGTGTTCTCAAATGCTGCCTGAAGAAAAGTCTAGATGTCCTGTGCTTGGAGATCCTAGAGCAGTATTACAGGGCTCCAGAGGAAGTTATCACAAGCAACTGTCTCATCCTAGAAAACAAGTCCCTAGTGAATCCACTTCATCAGTACCCCAGTTGAGCTGTGCCCTGGGCCCCTCTTCTGTACTTGCCTTCTTCCAGGTGACGGAGATATCCCCCTTCTTCATGGTCACCTATAACAACAAAAGACTCCTTTACAGGCAATGACGTTTGACTACTCCCAGAACTTTCTCTCTGAGTCTACTGAAGAGTTGAGAGAACCCAAATGAAAAGATAGCCTCGGAAGCCCCAGATCTATTTGTGCTGTCCCTCCCTGGCTCAGGTAAGAAGGGTAAGTCGGCTAGAAAATGAAGACGGATAGTTCTGGTTCAGAGAATTGGCAGGCGTTTGCTCATCGCTGAAGCAAGTTGCCTGCTGGAGCAACTTAAGGGAGGCGGGGTTGTTTGGGATCAGTTTGTGGGTGTGGCCTGTCATGACAGGGGAGTCGTGGCAGCAGGCGTGTGAGAACACCAATATTCAACTTTCTTTTTTTTCTTTGTGCAGTTGGAAATCTCCTGACAGCCGAACCGTGCTTCCCACGTTAGAATGATCTTCCTCCCTCATTTAACTTAATCTACCTCGTGCCTCACAGACAAGCCCAAAGGATTGTCCCTTTGGGAGTCTAGGTCTGGACGAGTTGGCATTATCAGTAGGTTTACAAGACATAGGTGTGGATTAGAGCTAGAGGGCACCATCTTGGGTTTCTAGGTTCCGTGTACGGGAACACTGAGTTGGACCAGGGATATACGGACAGCAGTAGAAATAATGGCAGTTTATTAGGAAAAAAGAATAAAAATGAACCAGAGAGGTGGGAAAGGTTAGAAGTTCAAAACAGTCCTGGGCCCCAGTTGTGCCCCTTTCTGGGCTGTGTACACTGCCCATCTTAAGCTTTGCCCACCTCTGCTCTGGCATGTGTCCTGGTGGGGAATGGGTTCTAGTCTTTCTTCCTGGCAGTGGTCTCTTTCAGATGTTAATTTAGATGCTTCTTTCTACTCCACTCTACTGCCCAAGAAAATGCCCCCACACAATCACAGCTTGTGCTTTCTGAGAAAGTGAGAACAAGTTCCCCTTTCAGGATAGCTGGAGCAGCACCCCCTGTTCACCCAGTGCACACTGCCTGTGTGTCTGTGTCTGTGCTAGTGTCGCTGTCTGTCTGTCCGTCTCTGTGTGTGCATATATGTTTATGTGCGTGTGTCTGTGCATGTATCTGTGTGCTTCTCTGTATATGTCTGTGTGTCTGTCTCTGTCTCTGTGTGTATGTCTGTGCTAGTGTCTGTTTCTCTGTGTGTGTGTCTGTCTCTGTCTCTGTCTCTTTCTGTCTCTCTCTGTCTCTCTCTGTCTCTCTCTGTCTCTGTCTCTGTCTCTCTCTCTCTCTCTGTGTGTGTGTGTGTGTGTGTGTGTGTGCTGGAACGTGCGAGAGTGCTCCCAGCTCTAAGGGCAGGGCTGTGGAGGGTGTGTCAAAAATGGGTGTTTTTTGTTTTGTTTTGTTTTGTTTATTTGTTTGTTTGGTTTTTTGCAGTTGACAACCTAGCTTGCAAGCTCCACTGAGTGGCTGGCAGGATTCACCTCTGTGAACCAGCAAACAACCCTGCTCCAAAGTCACCTTCATGAGAGCCAATTTGCTGTAGAAGAACCAAATTTCATGATGCAAAGCACAACTCGTCACGGAAATTTACAGGTGACAAAGGCCCCTCAGGAGGGGCTGCCTTTCTCTTTTTAGCTTCTGCACTCAGATGTAGAACAACAAGCAGTATTAACTAGGGGGAGAAATAAACATGTTCAGAAAGTCAAACTCTATTTCCTAAGTTACTCAAGAGACTCTGTTTTCAGTGTATAAATCAGCTCTTGGTATTTTGCCATTTAAAAATTGCAAAAACAAAATGTGGAGATGTGTCATTTGGAAAAAAAAAGCATGATGTATGTGTTGCTTTTAACTAATCTTGGTTCAACAGACTTCAGTGCTATTAGAAAACATAACACGTGTGTATATATATTAATACATTAAAGCCTGGAAGACTCCCCAGTGCTATTTGTTTCCCATACCCAGATGTGAATTCTACCTCCACTGGCACATAAAGGATGCAAAGCTCTGTAGCCTGAAATGTGCACCATTTGGGCTCTGCAATTTTTAGGAAGTGTGAATAGTTACACAGGCTTGGTGACCTTTAGGGAGACTTTAAATAACCCTTCCCAAGTCAGGAAAGACGACATATCAAGCTGGCCTGAGCGGGGTGCAAAGAGGAAGGTAGACTAGCCAGCCAAGGCCCACATACAACTCCTACTCAGCGCTTCGCTGGTGGGGTGGCACTGGGTCCATCTCAGGAAAACGTCCCCAATGTCTTCTGGATTCTAACCTTGAAAATATCAGTAAGCACTTTTGGGACAAGTCAGATGTTCAGGTGGGCTTTAAAAGACAATCTAGGAACACATGCTCCCTAGAACCCAAGCCCCTGGAGAAAAAGGAGGAGATTCTGAAGTTAACAGCCTCAGAGGTACTGCATCTCTAGGCAGCCATTAGTGAACTGCCATGCTGGGCGTCCCACACCAAGAATTCTCTTTCCCTTTATCTTGGCTTACGGACATCTTCTAGAATAAGACCAGTTTTGGAGGGCTTGGAGGACAGCAGGGTTTCTTAAACTCAACAATATACTCTCCCTAAAAAGTGACCATTTGAATACTCAGGCAGGACCCAACCTTAGCTCTCCTTTTTCTCAATGTGAGGAAGCAGGAACTGGAGACTGGCATCTCCTGCCTTGGTAATGATCTTCATGCTCTTCTTGCCCATTGGACACGAAACAGGCCCCTGCATGAGTCCCAAATCTCACCTTCAGAGCCTCCCTGCCTGGCAGAGCTCTCTGTAGTCTTCAGAGGTAAGGAGGAGGCATGTCTAACTTCAGTGCTGAGTCACCAAGTCTTACTTCTAGTTCTAGCATACGTTGGCTGGTAGAAATGGAGATGTTCTAAAGAGACACGTGTGTTCCTCAATTTAACTATCAGATTATTGAAGCAATGGACCTCAGTAGTGGGGAAGCTTGTCTCTTAGAAAAGAGATTTCATACAGTTTCAACAAGTTGTCAGACCACCTTACAGAGTGAACCGCGATCATAGTGAATCAGTGGTGGGCAGAGTCACATGGTGACCAGGACTGCTTAGATGTGCATATCTCCAGACTTCTATCCAAACCTTGATTTAACTTCAGGATCCTACAGAGGCTCTGCCAGTGTCTGACAAATACAGAGGTGGATGCTCTCAGCCAATGTTGAACTGAGCACAGGATCCCCAATGAAGGAGTTAGAGAAAGGACCCAAGGAACTGAAGGGGTTTGTAACCTTATAGGAGGAACAACAATATAAACCAACCAGTACCCCAGAGCTCCCAGGGACTAAACCACCAACCTAGGAGTACACATGGAGGAACCCATGGCTCCAGCCACACATGTCGCAGAGGATGGCCTTCTTGGACATCAAAGGGAGGAGAGGCCCTTGGTACTGAGAAGGCTAGATGTCCTAGTATAGGGGAATGCCAGGACAGGGAAGCAGGAGTGGATGGGTTGGTGAGCAGAGGGAGGGGAGATGGGTTAGGGTGTGGTCACATTGAATACATCTCCTTTTACTGTTTTATGCTTCTGATTTTGCTGTTTTAATTGCTTTCTCAAGGACTGCTGGGTAAACAGGACTTTTGGGGGTTTGAGAACCCAAGTTCAGTAGCAACAGTATTCTCTCAATTGTAGCACAGAAAGTTCCTAGATTCAGGAATCCCTTAGGCCTTGGCAACCTGCTTTGGAGAGAGAGAGAGAGAGAGAGAGAGAGAGAGAGAGAGAGAACATTGAGTTCAATCTAGTTTGGAAAAGAAAATAGAAGCTGGAAGTCAGCTACCAGGCTGTAAAAAAGCACCCTTATCTTGATAATTGCTCTGTGCTTATTTTTGTTACCTTGTAATCTAGTTCTTGGTTGTAAATCTTATGGAAGGAAAACGGACTGTGGGCTTGCTTGGGGCTGGCCAGGGTGTGTCATTTGCAGTGCAAGCTCAGGGTATTTGACTCAGAGAGGAAACTTCATGCTAGGGTAGGTAAAGACTGCTTCAAGCAGGAGAGGGGCACATCCTAGTTCCAAGTCAAAGGAAGACCTGGGCACCACAGAAGCTAGTTTGGCTCCTAGGTGGCCTGGGAGTGGGAGGCCTCTTGCTAGAGCACTTAGGGCACTCGGTGTCTCAGCTTCCAGGGCAAAGCTTCAGCCTCTAAAGACCTTCCTCCTTTCTCTACTCGATACTGAATACCTTTCCTCAACAATGCACTTGGTGATTCCTCACCGTCCTGAAGGAAAGTAATTAACGTTTGTTCTTGGTTCTTTTCACTCATTTTTTCCTTCCTTCTTTGTTGTCCTCCTCTCTACTCCTTCCTTGCTCAACCTCTAGCGCTTCTACTTTCCCTCCTTTCCAGGGCCCCACCATGGTCAAGCCTAAGAGCCACTACTGCCCTCTTGTGTTTCTGTGATGGAAGATCTCATGCCCAGGGTCGTCTCCACATGAGGAAAGAGACAAAGCATATCAAAGACAGTGGGTGTGTGCAAAGAGCTGGGGACACAGTGGGACTCCAAATACTAAAAATAGGGCTAGCGAATAAAATTCACGTCACTGGAGTCGAAACCCAGATGGGGTGGCCTGATTGGCACCAGAGAAGCCAAACAGCATGGGCTCAGAGAGGGATTCCCTCTGATCTGTATACAGTGAACTGGAGAGCGTTGATCCTAGCTCTGGTAAGCACCCTAGGACAAGAGCTGCGTCTTGATGTAGACATTTTAAAGTTTAGCGCAGCACTGACCCTGCCTTGGTTGAGACCTCATTAGAGTAACAAATATCCAGGAGTTGGGTAAAATACATCTCTGTGTGATTCTGTCATGATTTTTCTAGGTAAGATTAACCAAGGGCAGAAGACCCCTTTTGAATATGGCTAATACAGTCCATAGGCTGAGAAGTGTTAAGGAGGGCCCAGAATGGTTCAAGTGGGAACCTAAAAACTCCAAGAATATTCATTCTGAACTGAGGCCCCTTGGAGAAAGGGGAAGTATAGAAGATGGTGGTAGAGGGGGAAGAAAGCCTGTGAGTGTAGGCATAGGTGATGCCCTATATCTTCCTCTGCTCTTTGTACCACCCCCCTCCTGGTGACAACAGTGTGAGCTATTTTTCTCTCTGCCAAGATGGATGGAAACCTTGAAAATCTGAGCCAAATAAATATTTCCTCCTGTAAGCATATGTTCAGGCATTTCATCAGTGAAACCGGTCTGGTTCCCTCAGAATTACACCACAGTTGTCTTGATCGGCATCTATGTATATCTAGTATGTTTTCACTATGTGCAGTTTTAAGTATTTATTTTACTAGTAACATAACCTTATAAATTATGGGCATACTTTACCCATGAGGAGTGTAAAGCAGAGTGTGGCTACTCACCCAGGCTGAGTGGCAGAGTCAGGATTCAAATCCAGGTTTTCCAGTGCCTGAGCTCTCTCTGAGGACCCTTCACCAAGCTGGTCGCCCATTTTCAAGTTTCTGGATCTCGTCACAGTGAGAACATCTATCATATTTTAAAAGAGAAAGCTTTGGCAGACTAAGCAGTTTATGTGAGAAATACAAAACTTCACAAATCCTTCCGCTTTCAGAACCAGAAGTCGTTCCGCGTGTCCACTGTCCAGGTGGGCAGGCAGCATTTACAGACAGACAGCAGCTCCTGCTGATGACTTTGATCTAGGAAAAAATGAGACATAATGATTTATACTTGAGTACTCAAAATTCTCTGAATGCCTGTAAATTTATAATTACTTAATGCTCCAATAAATAATTTGTGTATGTGTGTATGTGTATACATATGTGATTATTAAAATAACTGAATTTAAATTGAGGTGCCTCGGTATCGTCAATCTTTATGTAATGAACAGCATTTGGCTTAGCAGACAAATTGGAAGCCTAATTTGCATTCATGCATACATGTTATGTGTGTGTGTGTGTGTGTGTGTGTGTGTGTGTGTCTGTGTGTGTGTGTGTGTCTGTGTGTGTCTGTGTGTGGCTAGCTGATTTTTAGCCAATAATAGGATCTGATTCTCTGCTGGTCACAGGCTCCAGCTGATCAGACCACACCCAAATACAACAGGCACAGAGCTGGAAACAAATTATTCCCTTATGTTACTTCCTCTTTCTAAAATTCTACTTGCCCAGCTTGGAGACAGTGCTCTCTGAAGCTGTTATGATTCCTAAAAGCATCTGAATTTATACATTTTTCTTTGTTTGAATAAACTGCTTAATTTGTCAATGCCTATATATATATATATATATAAAATCCAGTGTATGTCCACAACGCTGTAGTTGTCAGCTGTTATAAAAGCTTTAATCTACCATTTGTAGAAACATGAATGATTCTGGAGAACATGATATTACATAAAATAGATTAGGTAGAGGAAAGGAAAGACTGCATCTTCTCAGTTGCAGGCAAGAGTTGAACTATTGCTCTCACAGAAGCATTGCCAGAGACTGGAAAGGGTGTTGGGGAGAGGAGAAGCAGAGATGGTGGTTGCTGTACGCAGAGCTGCAGCTGGATTGGAGAAAGAGCCTCCGATGTTTTGAGTGCAGTGAGCAAGCACGGCTGATGACAATTAATCATACATTCCAAAATATCTAGGAAAGGGTGTTGTATGTTCCCACTCTAAGCAATAATATGTGTCTAGACATCATGTGCTGTGTACAATTTGTGGATGTCAACTAAAACTTAAAAAAAGATATTTTAATGTGTTTACAATATGATAAAAGGAAAAATGTTAAGAGTTTAAATATGCATTTCTTTTTTGGCCTTTCTGAGGACCAGGCCTTTAAATTTGTCATCTCCTGTATCATTTGTCTCAGAGAAAGAGGGACAAGTGGGTGGGTGATTGGGGTGTTCTCCTGACTGGGTTGGTGGGACAGCTCTACAGGTAAAAAATGCTTCCAGAAAACATGACAATTTGGGCTGAACCTCTGTAGCCCACGTGGTAGAATGACAGAACCAACTTATGCAAATGGTCCTGTGACCTCTACACACAGGCCACGACTTTCACACCCTCACCCCCTGTGTATATATATATATATATATATATATATATATATATGTGTGTGTGTGTGTGTGTGTGTGTGTGTGTGTGTATATATATATATATATATATACATATACATATATATATATATATATATATATATATATAAAGTTCTCTCTCCTCATCATTTAATGAAGTCAAACAATCCTAGATAAGTCAGTTGACACGATTCTAAAGCCACAAAGATTACTTGAGATTAAACTGAAGCAACTTAGTATTTGTTGCCAGGTTGGGTGGGGAAAACTTGATTCTTCCTATCCTGGGGATAGGTCTGTAGAGAGTGGAGCCACACATGGTTTGCATGTGTTCAGAACTTGACTTCATTTGGCCTTGGCTCAAACAGGCACGGAGAAGAAACTAAAGAGGTGGCAAAGGTCTCTTCTAAACCACGATGCTCCTTAGGCATCTGGGAACTCCCTACAAGTTTTTGTGAAGACATGTGCCTAGAATTGTCTTGAGTTTATCTATTAGCAGTAAAAATGTCAGGCTGCATGGTTGCAGCCTGATTGCTATTATCATAATTTTTAGGCACAACTGGACTGTTTCCAACATCGCCGCCATGTTTTACCTTCTCACTGGTAGTGTGCGAGGGTTCAGATTCTCCACAACTTTGCCCTTGTTTGCTTTTGTCCAGTTTTTGATGATAATCATCTAAGAGTATGAAGTACTGTCATGTGTTAAGTATAATTCCAAAGGTTTCCAGTGGGGTGTGCATAGGTTTCTGTAAGATTTCCTTATAGTACTGCGTCGTGATCTGTTTTCTGTTGTAGTTTACTGCTACAGCACTTGCAGTATTTCCACAATAAATACCTTTATCTAGACTAGTGACTCATCATATAACCACATATATGGAGCTATTTCCTTATCTGTGAAACCCTTCTAAAATAATGTGGTAGCAGTTCTCCAGTGACTCTTGCAATGATTCCGGCTCTGGTGGCATGAGGTTGGTGTGTGTGTGTGTGTGTGTGTTCTGTCACATACTCTATGGCCAAAGTGTGACCAGAGCGTACTCTGTTAATAACTTTACTTTGTAATTGAACTTTCCCGTCATGGGCGGAGGGGCAGGCTCTGGAGCTGGTTCCGAGTTAATTACAACTGCCATTATTTTTTATTTGTGGTGCCTGAGCAAGCAGTAAAGCAGCAAGTGAAGTCACACTTGCAGTGGGACTGTGACTCAATTAGTGTTTGTGAATAATAGGAGGTAGTAATTAAGGTCACAGCGTTTGCAGCAGCAGCATTCTGGGGTAGCACGGCTTCAGCAAAGGCTATTTTACAGCCTCTCTAGGGAGGCAGTTGAAGGGAGACAGAGTCTGCCGGGTAGAGGTGCTTCATGTTTCTTGTAAACTGGGAACAGAAAGTCTTGGGACTATTCTCAGTAGTTGTTTAACGCCTGTTTATTCTATTCTATGTTGGAGCTTAAAAATCTAACATAACACTTACAGGTTTTAGAAGGTAATATTCCCCCACTTAACATTTCTGTGAAAAGCTGGGCTCTTGAAATTGAAAATTATATGCAGACATTAACATGTAGTGGGGTGCCTGGATATGCAGGGGAAATTAACAGCCTTTTCAATATTGATTTTGCAGACCCAAACCTACAAAACTCCTTCCAGTGTGAGAGGAAATATGCTCATCCAGGTGATGAGGAGTTCAGAGGAAATGTGACACCTCCAAGAGAGGCCTTGTTTGTGGCATCTTGCCTTTATTCTAGATTTTGGCAATTAGTATCTAATTTTCTGATGACAGCAAATGTGTACATTGTTGGATATGGCTTGAGATTTTATGCTGATCATAGAAAACTCTCTTTAGGGAATAAAGACATTTGTAATTCAAAGATAAGACATAAAATGAATATTTTATGCTGAGTATTGAGTTGAGATGTGTCATAGAAGATACTAATCTTCCGAATGATCAAGTTATCGTCAAATCCACGAAAATGACCAAGAAGTTGGTTTGCATCTAAGAATCCTTCCCCTGCCCCTGCCCCTGCCTCCTACCATCCTATCCTTCTAGGTCCTCAAACCTGCAGTCTTTGCTCAAACTCAGGGCCGAACAGTACAATCATCTGCCGCTAAACACTTCCGCAGGTCACTGGCAGACTGTTCATTTCCTGGTACAGTGATTCTATGTAGAGTCTCATTCCCGGTGTGGACATTGGTAGAGATTGTGGAAGTGCCCTTTGGTGTAGAAAGCAGCACATAGAGTTTGTTTGGGAACATTTTCATAATTAGTGCCAATGGGAAGAAGCAGAAGAAGGAACAAAGAGTGGGGTGGGGCCATGCCCAGGAGCCTTGCAAAATGCCCTAAGCACTCCTGGAGTCACTCTTTGAATACAGCTCATACAGCCGCCTTAGGTGCTGTGTGACCTTTAGCCTAGAGTAAGTTAGAAAGGGGTGTGACAATAAACAAGAGAGCTCTCTGCACCCAGAGATAGTTTCTGCAGAGGGACTAGGGAACTAAGTTAGGCCTATGTAGCCTCAGGCCGTCCCTCAGTTCCCAAGTAATGACTCAGGAGCTTATTTATGTATGAATAAATGCGCAGGCCATAAGCTTGGGCTTGTGTCCCCTCTACCTTGTAATTTACAGAACCATTTTATTCCATTCTATGTCTGCCACATGGTTAGTCACTTCTCCTTGTTTCACACTGACTTCCCCAGAGTCGGGGGTGGGGGGTGGGGGTGAGGGGTAGGGGTGGGGGGTGGTGGTGATGAATCTGGACTTGACTATCCTTAGCACTTGACCATCTCCCACAGTTCCTACTTCCCTACTGGAACTCTCACCTCTTATTTCTTGCCTGTTGCTAAAAAGCCATCAGCTTCTTACTGACAGGTGATGCTTCTACACAGCACGTAAGAGATTGTCCTTACAGGAAGACTTTGTGAGAGGTAGACAGACCAGGGAGGGGACCGTTACTAGGTAATAATGATGCAGATTTCAAAGATGGCGAACTTCTTCCTCACTCATCTGACCTGAAGCAAAAGCCTGACAGCTTAAACCAAAGGTCTGGTGGACTATTTCTCCCATCCTTAGGGTGCCCCTGTTGATAGGCCTGTTAGACAACTCCAAAACTGAAATAGGATATCTTTATACTAAAGTTGTGGGCCCATAAGCCAGTCTATCCTTAGTCAAACTGACTAACCCTAAAAACTGTGAAGAAGACACCATCAAGGTACCGTCCTTGTGCAGGGGGACCTAGGTAAAATAAGAACGCAAACTGAAACATAGAATATAGAAAATAAAAATTAAACAAAACAAAACAAAAAACAAACAAACAAACAAACAAAAAAACAAAACAAAAAAAGCAAACTGATCTATTTCTCCCCAGAGTGCATATCAAGATTAGGTAGGTGAGGGATGGGATGAAAATAGGAGATATGAGTTGGGGAGAGGACAAAAGTAGTGGGAACTGGGAGAGAGAGAGAGCTAAAATCAGAGAGGAGGCATCTCTGGGCTGAGCTAGAAACCCAGGACTAGCTAAACTCCCAGGAATCTATTGAGGGTGACCCTAGCTAAGACTCCTAGCAGTGGTCTGAACCTGAAATGGCTGCCTCCTGTAACCAGGCAATGGAGAAATTGGGGCACCAACGTACCACAAATTCTTTGACCCCAAATTTGGTCTGCCTGCAAGAAGTGCAGGGATAAAGATGGAGCAGATATTGAGGGAATGGACAACCAATGCTGGTCCAGCTTGAGACCCATGCCATGAGATGGAGTTTACCCCTGACACTCTTAATGGCATTCTTTTATACTTGTGGGCAAGAGCCTAGTGTAACTGTCATGCAGTAACTGATGGAAACAGATGCAGAGATCCACAGAGCTTCTTGAATCTTGTGGACAACAGAGAAGAAGGATTGAAGAAGCCAGGCATATCAAGGACACCACAATAAAGCCTACAGAATCAATTAACCTGGGTCCTAAAGCACCAACTACAGAGAGCATGCATAGGACTGACCTATACATATGTAACTAATGTGCAGCTTGGTCTTAATGTGGGACCTCTAACCAGTGAAGCAGGGGCAGGCTATCTATGAGTCTGTTGTCTGCCTTGGGATCTATTTCTCCTATTTGGGCTGCCTTGTCTAGCCTCAATAAGAGAAGATGCACTTAATCCTACTGCAATGTCATATGCCAAGGCTGGTTGATATCCATGGGAGGCCTCCCTTCTTTGTGGAGCAAGGGAGGGGAACATGGCAGAAGGGTTGATGAGAGGGAGGACCTGGGAGGAGAGGGGGAGGGGAGGCTGTGATGCTGTGTTTGGGATGTAAGGTTAATAAATAAATTAACTAAAGGAAAAAAAGGAAGCCAACTGAGCAAGTCATGGAGAGCAAGCAAATAGCATTTCCCCAAGGCCTTTGTTTCAGTTTCTGCCTTCAGCTTCTTGCCTTGAATTCCTGTCCTGACCTCATTTTGTGTCAGACTGTAAATTGTGAGATGGAATATAGACCCTCTTTTCCAAAATTATTTTTAGCTATGATCATTATCATAGTAGTAGAATGAAAGCTAGAATAATATCAAAGTTAAGTAGTCAATGGAATTTTTAGCAGATAAAATAGAATTTGCAAATCAATAGCCAAGGACTATTTGACCTGTACAATTCTGTTAGGATAAGATAATGTCTCCGGTAGCTCAGGCTAGCCATCAACTTAGTATATAGCAGAGTATGGTCTTGAACTACTACTTGATTGTCACGCTTCATATGTCATTAGATTATGGGGAGATGACCACTCAGACACAGTTTATAGTGAATTCAAAAGTCTTTATTCTAGCCAGCTAGGACTACACCCAGGTCTGTGGGGACCTAAATGTATCCTTGAGTCTTGAGACCATGGGGGTTTTAAAGGCAGGAATTTCATTTAACCATCTTGTTTGGCAGCTTCAAGGAGGCTTTGTAGAAGGAAGCAGTTTTGACAGAAGTGTCTTAGGGTTTCTATTGCTGTGAAGAGACACTATGACCAATGTAACTCTCATAAAGAACAAAATTTAATTAGGGCTGACTTACAGGTTCAGCAGTTTAGTCCATTATCATCATGGCAAGAACATGGTAGCATGCAGACAGACATGGTGCTGGAGAAGGAGCTGAGAGTTCCTCATTGTGATCTCAAGGATGCCAGGAGAAGACTGTCTTCCAGGCAGTTAGGAGGAGGGTCTCAAAGCCCGTCCTCCATCAAGGCCACACCCACTGCAACAAGGCTACACCTCCTAGTAGTGGCACTCTTTGGGCCAAGCATATTTAAATCACCACACTAGGATAAGCAGTTAGCTGGAGTTAGCTGCACAAACAGGCAGTTTAAGAGAAGCTAAGTTAGCTAGAACATTCTTGTCTTTGGTTCCTAGAATAGAGTTAGGTAGTTTTCCATGGTCTTCTCCATCAAGGAGATTTTAGTTAAACCTGAAATAGTCTCAGCACATTTACAAAATGGAGGAACTGCTCTACACTGTCTTGACCTGTTACAATCACACTCCATCTTATGCAGTGCGTGGGAGAGATTTGTACATGAGAGACTCTACCAACTGATCTATGTCACCAGGCCCTCATAAACACTTGATTTATAAGATAGCTCCCATGAAATGAAATGACCAGAGGGAGGGCTTCCAGATCCGAGACATACATAGATTTTTTCTGAAGCAAATCTGTGCCTACTCTTAAATCTTGGGTGGTCTGTGTGAGTGGAGATGGGTGCAAGTGTTCCACATAAGCAGGTCTGGTCCCATTGTACTTATAAATCCTGACTGACCCTGCCTATTAGAGCTTCAACATAAAGTTCAGCTCTCACATAGAACATCCACTCAAATAGACTCCTTCAAATTCCCAGTACTTGCACAACCAACTACTTCTGACACTTCTTACCATCTCTGTGGTGCCTAGAGAAGAGTGGGAGAAATGTCCGTCATCTTTTTGATATTCCTATTGGTAGTTTCTTCTTAGGATTATCTATGGGAAGCTAGAACAATGGACATGAGGAAAAACTACAGTTACTCCCACATCAGAAGACAGATTAGCAAGAGAAAGCTAAACAGAAGGCTGTTTGCATGGATACTCCATGTTTACACTGGAGATACACAGGGGCAAATCATGAAGAGAAATAGCTTTGAGTTCAAGATCAATATTGTTTTGTTTTTTTTTTTAACTGAAACAGAGAAAAGAGCATAAACTCAACGATGGAGGAAAAAATGGTCAAGGAAAAGCAGGGTAAAGTTGTTCTCGTTGAGGATTTCTTAGAGCCTCACATACTGATGAGCCAGGGATTTAAAGCCATTGCCTCATTCCTGATACAAAGAGAGAACCTCCTTGGCAAATGGAGGTGTTCTTATAGATATGAATTTCTCTCCCTTAAGCAACATCTGTTCTGAATCTCCTGTGCTTGCGGGTTCTCTAAGTAATCAGCTCATAACAACCCCTAGCTATAGGGACACATTTGGAAGTGTCACTCTGTCTTATAAGAGTCTGGATAAAAATCAGGTTGGGCAGCTAGCCATCATGAGCTTCCAGGAGCCACCTCCAAATCCTGTGCTGTTCTGCTCCCTTGCTTAGCCCGTTTGGAGTAGGAGGGTAGAAATGGCTCCAAATGAAGCCAATAAAGGAGGTAGAATTGGAAAAGGTCTTAGAATGTATGGCTCTGCGGAAGGCCTCCTTTCCAGGTGATTCTGAGGGTGAATGAAGTCATGCCAGCTATATCCGTTGCTGGGACAGAACACACAGCTGAAGTAAACTGAGGAAGATTTTTATATTGGCTCAAGGTTTTGGGGGAGTAACTATCCATCTTGGTGGGAAAAGCATGGTGGCAGAAGCTTGCTTTGTAGCCTGTTCATATCTTGAATAATCACAAAGCAGAGATGGGCCAGGAAGAGGGTTAGGTTAAGTCACCTCCAATTTTGTCCCCGGCATCCATCTCTATGAACCAGGTCTCGCAGCTTCCCAAAGTAGTACCATGAGGTTAGGTCAGGTCACACGTTCAAATTCAGGAGCCTGTTAAGGAAGGATCGGACTCAAATCGTAATGCTAAGACTCAATATACTTGGACAACATGATAGACTATAAAGGTAATATTTCCTAAACTCTTTATCATGCATGCATAAAGTTTGACTTACCAGGTCCAGTTAGTTTTCAAAGAAAAAACAACAGAAAATATAGAAAAACCTCTGGTTTCAGAAAATAAACACATGCAGAAAGCAGTATTATTGCCAGTGTGGTCCATGCAGCACCGGACTATTTTCCTAGCCAAACTGCCACCTCCTTCAGCAGACCAGCAAGGCCTGCTCACAGAAGCTCGCCTTAGAAGAGCTTATTGATTGCTGAGATTTCCTCTTGGAAGGAAGGAGAAAGGAAGGTCACAGAACCCTCACTCGCATACCTACCCCTCCCAACGAGTTGAAGGCAATTTTGCTCTAAGGGCAAGTGGCTTTGTGTTAGGGATTGGTTCTAATGCTTTGTCTTAATTGGGCTCCCCAAAGCCTCACTTCAGGATCCCTGGCTCTGGCTGGCTTTGACTGGTAAAAATGAATTGCAATACAGCCAATGGCTGGGTAGGGAGGCGAAGGTGGGACTTTTAGATTGCCAGGGCAAGGGACGAAGGATGTGTGTGTGTGCACCTGCGTGCGTGCGTGCGTGCGTGCGTGCGTGCGTGCGTGCGTGCGTGCGTGCGTGCGTGCGTGTGTGTGTGTGTGTGTGTGTGTGCGCACGCGTAGAGAGATCAGAATTAAAGACACACCAGCATTTAAGAATCCAGGAAGCAGTACCAGGGGACACTCTCCAGCTTAGATCTGGGGAACCAAAGATAAAAAATAGATTTAGAAAATGTTAATTTAGGAATACCAAAGGGGAGTATGTGTTAGCTGCGGGGAGATTTAAAATTGCCCAACCACTGAGTTAGTTAGGCATATTAAAAATTAAGCTGATGTGTGTGTATCTCTCATTCTCACATCCAGAAAGCTCTGGCAGTTGGCTAGAGGCTCCATCACCCACTAGGAGGGAGTTCAAAGCAGATTAACTATTCACTACTACAGCTTTGGGGGTCCTGGAAGGGGCTAGAATATGTAAAAGGGGAAGATGAAGGAACCTATAACTTCTGATGAGTACAGACCTTATAGTGTGGCTACATTAATATCACTCATTCTCCTGACCTGTTATCCATTTTTATGTAAGCAAGCCTAGAGAACATTGGTTCTCCAGGTAAACTTTGGTGGAATTGTACCTTGGTTAATCATTGGGATGGTGTGTGTGTGTGTGTGTGTGTGTGTGTGTGTGTGTAGGGGTAGAGTTCTTTATGTCTTTCTCTAGGGGAAGGAATTTTAGTAACAATCCATTAGCCAGGGTAGAGTTCATTCTTCTCGCTGAGTTCTAAAAGTCATGCATTTCACAGCCTTGTCCAGTAGAATTCAAAATATGAGACACTCTGAGAAAGTAAATCTTTTAAGTGATTGGTCTTGCAAGCATCTTGCTTAGTTTCTCGAAACCAGATACTGTTTTACATAGTGTTTCATTCCGTTTATTTTTCATTCCATGAGCACCTGGGAACCTACAATGCTCAGAGTTTGTATGCAATTATTTTGAGTTGAGGACAGTGAGATTCAGCCAACGGAGAACAAAGTCCTTTTCATGCCGCTTATCCACCTGAACACAGAAGCCTGTGGGAAAGGAGATTGCCATGTATTCCCTCCTCAAGGCTGGTCTTGGGAGGAAGTAGAACAAGAGTATACCTATTATAAATCCCTCGAGAATACTGTGTCCTTAGATAAGAGAGAAGATGTCCAACAGGATACCACTTGCCTCATCCTTGCTCACCCTCAGGAACTAGGACTTGACTTGGGTTGTGAGGAAATGACAGATGGACAAGCAGAAATAGCTGGGATCGGGTGTTGGGACTCTTGAATGGAGAAGCCTTGGTACTCCGGAAGCTCAGTATGTTCACTATATAGAGTTGAACAGAGAGGCAGAATTATTATAGATAAACAAGACACAAGTTGAGCTAATTTGAATAGGAGCAGTCTCTGTAAGGGATCAGCTTTCAGACCTCATATACCTGGGGCTTAGGGCAGAAAGCTGTGGTGGACATTTCTGCACACATGTCTCAGAAGAGAAGGCTTTGCCATTTCTCTTAGGGTCTGGGGCAAGGGTGCTTTGATATAGCTCTCCTGGTGTCAGCAGCACACATTCACTCAGAAGGTCACGCCTCAGGGATTCCTCTAATCCCTTAAACCATCAAAACATTAATTCAGCTAGAGAATCTGGCTCAATGGTAGAGCGCAGGTTTAGCATGTGTGAAGTCCTGATTTTAAATCTCCAGCACCACAAACAAACAAAATAAAACTAAGTAACCAAACAAACATACAAAAACAACTGCAATAAACAAGTATTGAACACATTATTACAAACTTTATCTTCCCATTTATTCTTCAAAAAACTCACTTGTCTGATAAAAGTTCAATTTGTTCTTCCCACAGGAGTCTTTCCTTCCCTTTCATTTCTTCTAACTATTAGATGGATATTCCCAAACCTTCTGGAGATATTCATTCATCCCTAAGTACCCCTGCGCATGGCACATAATACACACTTTCTTCTGTTATACTATATTTTTCCAGTTTAATTTACAGCCTTCTGAATCCTGTTGTGTTATTTTGAAATAGGCATAGTGCAATGTACTAGGATTGGGGTGTAGGGGAAACAACCAACAAACATTAATAAAGTACGATCCTTGCCCTTTAGGAGCAAATAGGGCGTTTTTGTTGGTACAAGCTGCTCTTTGAACTAGTAGCACCCTATTTCAAAGACTATCCCATGAAGTCCTGTTTGAAGTTCATTCTCCCTTCCTCTCTCTTCCTTTCCTCTCACTCCATTCCCCTATCCTCCTCTTCTTCCTCTCTTTCCCCTTCCTTTCCTTTTACAAAAGATTTACTCTATCTATCTATCTATCTATCTATCTATCTATCTATCTATCTATCTATCTAATCTATATGAGTGTTTTGCCTTGCATGTTTATATGTACTTGCTAGAGGAAGTCACAAGAAGGCACAGGATCCCGGGAATGCAGGATCTCAAATTATGGATGGCTCTGAGCAACCACGTGGGTGCTTGGAACCAAACACCAGTTCCCTGGAAGAGCATCAAGGGCTTTTAACCAATAGGCATCACTTGAACCCCTTTTCTTTTTTCTTTTCCACACAGTGCCTTGTTATATAACTCAGGCCTTGAACTTAACATCCTTCTGACTGCCTTCAGAGTAATGAGATTTAAAAGCACACACCACCACACCAGCACTTTGAGTGTACTTAATGGTTTACTGGATTAGAGCTGAGGAGGCAGAGGGTATTAGGAATATAGGGATGAATAAGGATGTTAGTAGAAAGTATGGTGCAGACCTTTATGTGCACAAGAATGCAAGAAAGCCCAGAAATTTTGTTTTGATCTCCTGATTGAAGGAAAGGATTTGGTATATGTTAGTGTGAAGATGTTTTCCTATCATCTAAATCAACTCTGTTTAGAGATGTCTCAGGAGATGCAGAAAGAACACATTATTTTAAATCTTGCGCGGATTTACGCTCCCACTGAAGGGGGAGAAAATGTTTCTCTTTATTGATGTTGAGCTTTAAGACCACTCACATATCTCACTCACTGAGGTGCTTAATCTTGACTGTCAACTTGCTTAGTTTGAGAAGTTCCTAGGAGATGAGTGAAGCACACTTCAAGTGTGTTTCCAGAGACATTAAGACCTTATGTGAGGTGGCATAATCGATGGTTTAAGACACTAATGTCTTCAGAATGTAAATGCTGGAGGTGGTGGGACATCAGAAGGTAAGGCCTGGCTGAAGGAAGGACGCACGGGGATGAACCTTTGAAGGGCGTTTCTTACTCTAGGTCCTTCCTGTCTCATCTTCCTGTTTGCTGTAAATCAAATAGCTCTGATTTCCCATGTCCGTCCATGGTGTCAGCTTCAGTGCAGGTCCAAGAACAACGTTAATGGGGTGATCTGACCATGGACTGAAGTCTTTCACACTAAAAGCCAAACTAAGGACTTTGTACATACAAATTGCTGTTTTCAGAAATTCTGTGCACTGAAGAAATGTCTACGATACTTCTTATTTCCTATCATCTGACCTTTGCCTTCCTCAACATTCAGCTGCAACCGATGTAATTTCATTTACATGAGTCTGGTGATAAGCAAGAAACCCCAGAGGTAGTTGCTCCTGTAGCCGGCCCACTGTACACACCAGGAATTGCACCTATGACCTGACTGAGGAAAAGTGCAAGAAAATCATAATCTTTGGGGATTTACAAGACCAGGTCTCATGATAGTGATTAGGATCAGAGGTGTGTCATTTGAGATAAGCCTTCACCTGTGGGAAGGTGTTTCCACAGTCAATGATCACACATCTCCTTTACGAACCCCCAATTCAGTCTCCTCTCAGCAGATTGACGTTTATGATAAGATCCTGCCTCGTGACAAAGTTCTTTCTTATCACCATCATAATATTGCATAGGTTCACTATCTGCAGCACATAAATCAAATTGAGAAAACATTAACATGGGTGGGTGGGGGGGCGGTAAAAGAAAGCATTAACACGAGGGGTCTTGATGTGTATGTATGCATAGGATTTCATGAAGGAATAAATGTGCCTCAAGGAGATGATTCAAGCTATATACCATCTTAGGTTATGTAAAGAACAGGATAGCTAGGGGTTTCTGTGCAAGGGTGAGGAATTATGGGATGGTAAAGAGAGGAAATAACTAGTGAATAGTTTCTCTTGTTACGCAGATAACAGCCTCCGGGATGGTGAGAGTTACTGGTCTGTGTAGCCCTCTTCTGTTACGAAGACATAAATTTCATCTATGAATGTTTTAGAAAAGGGGAAGGTTTTGACTTGCTTTTGGGCAGTCAGAAGAGGGAAAGCATTTTTCCTGCATTTGTTCACCATCAATTTTCTTTAGTTTAAAATAACTCTTTTGCTAAAGTGGCATATTTTGGGATAACATTTTTCAAAATGTCTATATTGAGTCTAGAATAGTATGGCAAATGTCCATGCTTTTCTCTGACTAGTTGGTTGGACTGGACAAAAGACTCTAGGACATCAGGAAAGGGTCATTATCATATTTCTTTGGCTCTTAGTCCTTCTAACACATCGCCTTTAAGCAGTTAACTCTGTTGTGCTGCTGATTCAAATTCAAACAGTTCAGCTGGGAGCATTAGACTTGATTGCCTCCAGCATTTCAACTGTGTGTGTGTGTGTGTGTGTGTGTGTGTGTGTGTGTGTGTGTGTGTGTGATTGTTCAGCATGAGAGGCATTCTCAACTACCTATGACATGGTGGAGGTCTTTAGCAGCTATTTCAATGGCCGTGTGTTTTATTTAGCAGCTTCATTCTTTTCCTTTTGTGTAATAAGACACAGGGGGAAATGGGTCTTTGAATGAAACTTCAGGCAACTTACAAATATTTGGGAAGCTATAAAAGAAATTTGAGGTGGTTGTAGATTGGAAAAGGAGACATTTCAATCAACAGAAATTAGTTCCTTGGGAAAAATACTTGTTATTTCCTTTCTTCTTTCGTGTATACATTAGGATGTTCACTATAGAAATCAATTCACACAACAAGGTGCAGAGTTTTATTCTTACCAGTATAAGCCTTGCTTGGAGTGGACAATACCTTAGCCGATAAGAAAGGGGTAAGTTCTTTTGGTATAGTACTGTGTCTCATTCATCTTCATGCTCCTGGAAATGACAGCTCCAGACACTTGTACATAGTAGATGATTGATAAAGGTTACCAAACTGAATTATTGAAGACAGCTGAACCTACAAGATTTGACACATGCTCTTAATCTTTTGAAGTTACTGTCAAGGACAGCTTTGGTCTCTTAGAGGTAATGTGTGTTTTGTATTATTTTCAACTGTTTTCTTAAAGTAATGTGCAGAGTTATTTAATCAACAGGGTGCCAAATCCAAGGACATAGTTTGTTTACATTCTATTTATTTAAATTAGATTCAAAGAATGCTTACTCAGCTACTCCATTATTAATAAGTGACTAATATATCCAAGAAAACAATGTAGATAGCACATAAGGGTATAGATGCTACATAGTTGTCAGCAGGTAGAATTCTAACATTTTTGTGAGTATTAACTCTTACATAAAAATTATAAGGGTTATGGAGATTGCTTAGTTGATGAAAATTGCTTGTTAGGCAAGTGTTAGGACCAAAGTTAGGATCCCCAGAACCCTTGTCAAGGCAGAGACGTGTGGTCACTACCTATCCCAGCAGTTGGGTGACAGGAACAAAGGATCTCCAGACAGCTAGCCAGAATTGTCACACTTTGAGTTCAAGGAGAGACCCTCAAAAATAAAATGGAGAAAAATCAAGGAAGATAATGAACTTCCACCAATCTGGGATCTCTACATGCATATGTGTATGTGTAAAATGAATAAGTGAATGTTTAAAAGATAAATAAATAAATAAATAAATAAATAATAGAAGGGCATGGATTTGAACTCTGTTCCTATAGGAGACCCCGAGTGAGCAGGCCAAAACTTCACATAGAGCATCTTACTTTAAAGCTCCATGCCACTAAGTAGAAACTAAGCTATTAACCTCATCTTTTGAGAAATATTAGATGACAGCCAAATATCCCAAAGAAGATGGTTTCAACTGATTTAATGAAGGAAGTTTTGTTTGTTTGTTTTGTTTTGGGCCTAAATTTTCACTCATAAAAAGAAACCTGAAATAGCCTGATATTAGCCTGTCAATTATTTTTCTAGTCTTCTGACTTGTCTCTGCATTAGAACTGTTTTCTCACTGCAACATTTCTCCGTTTATAAAACTAACTACCTTTTTTCAGCCCCTTGGTGTAACTGAGTCTCTAATAGAAGTCTATTTAAAACAGTGTTTCCTCCTGTTCCCTCCCACCTTTTCCTTTTGCTTCTCCCTAATCTTCTCTGCTGAATAGAATCTCTTGCTGTGGCTTTAGTCAGCTAGTGTCAGGATGTTGAAATCTACTCTGGTATTCTTTCTAGAGGAAGATATCTATGCTTCTCTTCAGTTTCTGACTGGGCCTGCATGCATATCATTATGTCAATGTCTTCTATTCCAAACACCAACCTTTGTTCCCAGGCAGCTGCAGAACTTTCTCAATTCTTAGGGAGATGGGATGAAAGGCAGAGGTGTGGACTACTCACCCTTATCTGCCTTCTAATTTTTTCAACAAGATTTGCTTGAGGTACTTTCTGCATTGTCCTCTCTGCTCAAGTCTAGGAAAAGTAGTTGTTAGAATAAAGGAAAGGAAAAGAAAAAGATCTGAGAGATGCGGTGGCTCAGGAAAGGAGCCCAGACAAAATTACTCCTCAGATCTGAGCCCTCAGAGAAAAACAGGGATGACAACGAAGGAGACGTGGTCAGAGGCTACATGACAGGGCCTCAAAGGAAAGAAAGGTGTTGGCATTGGCTACTTTCTGTTACTGTGATAACACACTGTGACCAAGGCAATATGGAAGAAAAAGTTCATTTGGGCTCATAGTTCCAGAGAAAGGGTCCATGATTTGACAAAGAATGACACAACAGACTCAACTAATATGTGGAAGCAAAGAGTGTTATATTCTGCAGAAGTTCAGCATGCTGAGGTCTCCCTTTCCAAGATGGAGACAGCCAAGTGAGCTCACAGGTCTGTTTCAAGGCATATTAGGGGAATTCCCAGATAGGTGACTTTCTCTATCTTTCTCTATCTCGAGGGACATTCCTGAACCATTACTGGGCCATGGGGCGTGGGGGCTGCAAACTGTTGCTGGGGAGGTCTAGAAACTGTTGCTGGGGAAGTCTAGAAACTGTTGCCGACCCTTTATTGCCCTTGCTTCAGGCCAGGCGCTAGGGTAGCTTCTGATGGCAGGGCAGTTTCTGACTGGCTGCCTGAAGCCTGGGTTTTTTCTAGTAACTGACTTACCTGGGCTTGCCCAGTTCTTAGGCCTAGTCTCCTGAGCTGCCAAACTGAAGCCTGTCATGGAGTCAGCCTAGCCCTCTCACCAGAGGTATAAGATACCATGATGACAGGAAAGCATGACAGCCTGTTGCAAGCATGTTGGCAGCAGCAGGATGCTGAGTGCTTGCACCTTCGTATGAACATGAAGCAGAAAGAACAAGAAAGGAAAATAGGCTTTAAGCTAGCAAAGCCTACCACCAGTGACATACTTCCTTGAGAAAGACCACACTTTTAAACACCCGCCCCCCATCCTCTACTCCCATACAAACAGCGTCACCAACTAGGAAACACGTTCTCAAATGTCCTAGACTATGGGGGAGATTTTCAATCAAACCACCACAACTTCCCTTCAAAACTTGGGATGGTGTAGGGCCAGGCATAGTGGCAAGAGGAGAGGAGAGTCAGGTATATCTTTAGGTTTGAGGTTAGCCTGGTCTACAGCGAGTTTCAGGACAGGTAGAACTACACTGAGAAACCCTGCCTCAAAAAAGAAAAAAAAAAAAAGGTGAAGTGTGCTGGCTAGTTTTATGTCAACTAACATAAGGGTAGAGTCATCTGAAAGGAGAAACTCCAATTGAGAAAATGCTTTCATAAGATGAACTGTAGACACACCTGTAAATATTTTCTTAGTGATTGGATGTGGGAGAGTTCAGCCCACTGTGGGTGGTGCTACCTGTGGGCTAGGGTACTAGATGCTATAAGAAATGGGATACAGATCTAAATAGAATCCTCAACAGAGGAATGCTTAATAGCTGAGAAGCACTTAAAGAAATGCTCAACGTCCTTAGCCATCAGGTACATGCAAATCAAAATGACTCTGAGATTCCATCTTATACCTGTCAGAATAGCTAAGATCAAAAAACTCAAGAGACAGCTCATGCAGGAAGGATGTGGAGCAATGGGAATACTCCTCCTTTGCTGGTGCGAGTGAAAACTTTTATAGTCACTTTGCAAATCAATTTGGCAATTTCTCAGAAAACTGGGAATAGTTCTTCTCCAAGACCCAGCTCTACCACTCTTGGGCATATACCCAAAGCATGCTTCATCTACCCCAAGGACAAAGGCTCAGCTACGTTCATAGAAACTTTATTTGTAATAGAATCTGAAAATGACCTAGGTGTCCCTCAACAGAATGGATAAAGATAATGTGGTAGATTTACACATTGGAGTATTACTCAGCTATTAAAAATAATGACACCATGAAATTTGCAGGCCAAGGGATAGAACTAGAAAAAAAATCATCCTGAGTGAGATAACATGTAAGGGCAGGTTCTAATACTAAAGTCCTGTTTCCCAATTTGTTGTTGATTTTTCAGTAAAGAAGGCCAGGGGCTAATTGCTGGGTGGAAAGTTCAGATGGGACTTCCATGTCTCAGAAGGAAAAGGCAGACTCAGGGAAGGAGAGAGGGGCATTTTTGAGATACCTTGAAAGAAGAAGATTGCAACAGCAAATGAGGTCTCAGGGAGAACTGGGGCCTGTGGCTTCCACTATTGGCAGGTAGCCAAAAATGTTTGGTAGGGGCTAGGTGGGACTATCCACTGAAGTTTAGGGCCAGTGGAGAAATGTAGATAATAAATTGGTAAGGGCACACTTTTCCAGGCAGGAGATAGTAATGCCCAGCAATTGTGCCTAGAAGGCAAGTTGTAAAGTAAGAAACTCTCTCTCTCTCTCTGTCTCTCTCTCTCTCTGTCTCTCCCTCTCTCTCTCTCTCTCTCTCTCTCTCTCTCTCTCTCTCTCTCTCTGTGTGTGTGTGTGTGTGTGTGTGTGTGTGTGTGTGTGTGTTATCCACGGATTCAAGGGCCACAGGACAGGTTGGTAGCATGGTCAGCCTCCCAGAGCTAAAGCCAGGTAGAGCAAAAGGAAGCCAGTTCTGACCCTGAGCAAAGACAGCAGGTTTAAAACTTTCCGGCAACAGTAACAAACATGGTATATACTCACTTATAAATGAACATTAGCTCTAAAGTAAAGGTTAACGATGTTACAATTCACAGACCCAGAGGAAATAATTAACCATAAGGTTCCAAGAGGGGTGGTGAGTGAATCTCCTAGGGAAGAAGAAATAGAATAGATATGGAGGTGGACTGGGGGCAGGTGGGGACAGGATCAGGTTGGGGAAGTAAGGAGGGAGGGAGAGAGTACCAGGAGAGGCAACTGGAAATTGGGGGACAATCTAGGAAATAAGCTAGAGACCTAGTACAATAAAAATTTCCCAGGAATCTATGAGTTTGACCCTAGCTAAGACTCCCAGCAATGAGTGATATGGAGCCTGAACTGGCCACCTCCTGCAACCAGGCAAAACTTCCAATGGAGGGATTGAGACACCAACCAACTCAGCCACAAAATTGTTGATGTGGCTACAGGATGTGCTTGGGTAAACATGGCACAGAAATTGTGGGAATGAGCCAGAGGTGGGATAGTATAGATTCCTAGGATAGAAGGAAACATAATTGGCAGCAGCAGCAGCAACAGCAACAACAACAAAATCAATGAAATTATTTCTAATGGTATTCTGTTATACTCATAGATTGGTTCCAAGATCAATGGTAAGAGAAGATACATCCAGCAACAGAAGGAAACAGATGTAGCCTCTACACCAGTTCCTGCCTCCAGGTCCCTATCCTTGCATTTCTGCCCTGACTTCTCTGTGATGAACTGTGATGTAGAAGTGTAAGCAAAACATACAGTTTCTTCCCCAAGTTACTTTTATCCACGATGTTTATCATAGTAATAAAAACCTGGACTAAGATAGTTAAACGTAAGACAGATTGTTAAACATAAGAAAGATAGCCACCATGGACAACATGATGTTGAGAAGGTACAGAAGAAAAGGAAACTATAGAAGGGTAGTGTGGAGGAGTCAGACACTGAGTAGAAACATAGGAGGGGCAGTTAGGTCACAGAACAACATGACCTTTTAGCTCTTTGTACCAGATAGGTAGATAGATAGATGATAGATAGATAGATAGATAGATAGATAGATAGATAAATACGTAGATACATAGATACATAGACACATAAAGTCCTGAAGTAGCTGACTGATTTTTGTTTTTATTTTTGTTTTGTTTTGTTTCTCTGGCTGAGGAATCTGGCTTTTCAGTGATCAGTGTCTTAAAGGAACAGGCCAGATCTAACAATAACAATAATATATTTATCTGAAAAGGAAATGCAGATGCCGGCTCCACAAGTCCAGATTTGGATGGACTTTGAATAAGTTTCCTTCTAAAAAGAAAGGTCCCACCCAGCTCAAGTTTCCTGTCTATTTTCTTACTGCAGCCCTTTGTTATAGTTAATTTTGATTGTCAACCTAACAGGATATAGGATCTAATAAGAGTCACTCTGGGTGGGTCTGTGAAGTTTCTTCAGAAAGTCAACCACCCTCTGTAGGGTGGGAAACCTTTGCCTTTAGTGAGTGGCCAGGATATAAAGAGTTCCTTAGGAAAGGACAGTACAGCCTGCCTCTACCTCCTATTGAATCCAATATCTTGTAGATGTTGTTGTTCTTGCTACAATTCTCCACTGATGTAAGATTCGGATTTCTTTAGCTCTACAACAGGGATTGAAGCTCAATGATTTCCAAGGGATCTCCTAGGCCCCAAATGAGACTGCTAAGGCATCCAGACTAAAATGAGAAACGTCAAGGCTTTCAGACTCTGATGTGCAAACAACCATTTCCAGCCTTCGTGGGCCTTATTGTGTAAGCCACTCTAAAGTTTTTATTTTTTAAACATACATTGTCCAAGTTCAGTTCTCCTAGAGAACCATTCATAGACACTTATGTCTCATAAAATCCCTTTGCTGTCCCTGATTCCTTAATGAAGGAGATGATTAAATCTCTTCTAGTTTCCTCAGGGAAAATCTTGGATAAACCTGTTTCCTTCTGCCAACTCTTGCTTTTGGTGGAATACAAAGCAATATAGGCCTTCAATACTTTAGGAATTTTAGAATTAAAAAATAAGACCAATTAAGAGCTATTAACTAAATTGTAAGTTTGTCCTTGGAGAGAACTGGGCATCAGGTACCTCGTCCAAGCAAGTTAAGAAGATGTATTAAATACAACCCCTTTGTGTAGCAGAATGGACAGATCGATAATTTCTTGCTTCAATGTCTCATCCAGAGTTTATTTCTTTACTAAAGTTATAACCAGTAAATAATAGTGATTTCCCTCGTGATTGGGAAAGTGCTTCTTATGGTCATGCTTTCATGCCATAAAATATACCAAAGTGATGCAGGTGGCTTATGTAATACATGAAGAGCCTTGCTCGAGAAGACCCCCTGTCAAGGAGACACAGAGGCAGCAATCGATGCAAAAGGCAAGAGGTTTAATGAGCCGACTAGTCAGGGTTGTCCTGCCCACAAAGGAGGGGTGACCACAAAGGGATATTGCAGGCAGGAAACAGAATTAGGCCTATCCTTGACTCCAGGCAGGAGCTAGAAGCTGTAAAGAGGGTGTGGGGTTAAAAGGGCTCTTAGGGAATCTTTAACTGAGGCAATTAGAAAACTCTGAATTCCTTCCTATGTTGGCCAGATAATTCTTGGAACAAAGAAGGGGAGAGGTGGCTGGAGCCACAGCCATTACTTCTCATTTACTCTCCTGTTCCTCACGCCTGCCTTGCTCAACATGCTTTCTTATTCAACCTGGACGACCTGCCCAGTGGTGTCACTGCCTGCCTACACACTCTCACGTCAATCATTAATTAAGGCAATACTCCATAGGGGTGTCTACAGGCCAATTTTATGAAGGCATTTTCTCAATTGGGATTCCCCCTTCCCAGATATGTTTAGGTTTATATCATATTGTCAAAAACAAACCAATTCAGGGATAGATGGACCCTTCCCTTTTAACCATAGGACTCTGAGTCCTGCTCAGAAGAAAGAGTGGAGACACGACAATTCTGAACTGTGCAGGAAGTCTTAAGAATACTATCAAAACCCTGTCTCAAAACAAAACAAAACAAAACAAAACAAAACAAAAAAAGCAAAAACTAAAATAACAAAAAAAGAGTGCTATCAAAACCCTGTCTCAAAAAACAAAAACAAAAAACAAACAAAAAAACAAAACAAAAAACAAACAAAAAAGAAAAAACAAACAAACAAACAAACAAAAAAGAGTACTATCAAACTGTAGGCTTTTGGGCATAGACACAGAAATTTGCCTCAGGTAAGTGTTAGTCCAAATAGGAAAATGCCTTTTAGGGAAAGGAGTCCATTGTAACACTTTAGAAATGTGAGTGGCCATTGCCTGCTCACCCTCATTGTACCCTGTAATGTGTTCTGCATATCTGTTATACTCTTCCTTCTGTGTCTTGTTTGAGTTCTTTTGACAGAGATCACAGGAATCAAGAGGGTTCCAGAGCAAGAGACCCTTTGTCAAAAGCAAACAGAAATTGGATAATGTTATAAAAGCAATGGCAATTGAAATGATTATCTTTGCATATGAATTTTAAGCCTGTTAAAAATATGAAAAGGTGTGATTCATTAAATCACAATATTAAGACTCTACATGCCTTTAACAAGAATTTCTGCAAAGAAAAATCAATATCTATTTTTTAAACTTATGGTTTTACAAGTTTATTTTTCAAATAAATTTTAATTTAGTTTGAAAATTTCATACATGTATACATAATGTATTTTGATTAGAATTATCTTCCACTTCCTTCTCTTTTCCCCTCCATCTCTTATCTCCCCCTCTCTCACACATCCCTCTCTTCTTCTTATCTTCCCCATCTTCCTCTTACTCCTTCTGAAGAAGAACCTTTGTCTTCTGTGGTGGTTTGAATAAGAATGACCCCACAGAGTCACATTTGAATGCTTAGGTGCCAAGACTGGTTTGGCCACTTAACAGACAGGATGACACATTTCCCATCCCTGGAGCACAGCTAGGGAGTTGTGGGCCTCCATAAGTGCTCATGATTTCTGTGGGCATAAGGCTTATTTGTATAATAATGTACATAATTTCATGTTCCTACTTCAGGGAATGTTCCCCCTGTTAAAAAGTTAATGACTCCATGATAACTACACACAGCATGGGTTTGTTTATATCGCAGCAAAAATGTTAAATGCATTCAGGATACTCAGGACAGCCTTTAAGGCTGTGGGAAAGAACTCTGAAAACATGAATTCAAGAGTATATAATTTCTCAACTATTCAAAATATACGGATGCAATATGAATTGTATAAGGAGCTTCATGGATCAAAAAAAAAATAGAGGCAGCTGCACTATGAGCCAGCTTGTCAGAAAAACACTAAGGAAGGTTATAAAGAGATTTAGGAAGTGGTGATTGAAAGGTAAGATTCTACCCAGCTAAGTTTATTGTTTGTGATCCCTAAGGCTTGGGACACAGAGAGAGTTTAGATCCAGGCCTAGGCATAGTATGAATGGTAATTTCAGGGTTGGGTCCCACCCACCAATCTTATTGTCTGTACCTGACAAAGGCTTGTAGATCTCTGAATTTATTTGCAACGTAAAAATATGTGCTTGTTGTCTCTGTTAGAAGCAAGGGACTGGGCAGATGGGATGTTGATTCAATGGATAATTAAAAAGGGACTGAATTGATATGTAATTAAAGACTGGGCTTTTCATCTTCAAAAGATGACCTATCTGGAGTTTTTTAGAATTGCCAGAATTGAGAGAGAGAGAGAGAGAGAGAGAGAGAGAGAGAGAGAGAGAGAGAGAGCTATCTGGAAAGTTTTCTCAAACCGGACATAGACTGTCAGCTTGTAACCCACAAATTTGACTTCAAGTTGTTCTTTTTGCTGCTCCCAGACACCCCTTCCTCAGAATGTCTCTATAAGCTGAGGTTGATTCTTAACACTCAGGGACTAGCACTACTTGAAAGGATTAGGTGTGTCCTTGCTGGAGGAAGTGTGTCACTGGGAGGATGGGGTGTCTGGTACTTTGAAGGTTCAGAAGCCCTAGGGAGGCCCAGTGTCTCTCTTTTTCTGCTGCCTGTAGATCCAGGATTCAGATGTGGAACTCTCAGCATCTTTAGCACCACATCTCCTGCATGCTGCTATGTTCCTTGCTGTAAAGTCAATGGACTAAATTTCTGAAACCCTAACCCAGTCCCAGTTCAATACTTTAATATATAAGAGTTACCATGGTTGTGGTGTTTTTTCACAGCAATAGGACACTGATTAAGACATCTTTTAAATGTGTCCTCCTCCTGCTTTCATGTTCTTTGAAAAAATAATCCACCAAGTCCAATTAGGGCTGCTCACATGTATAGGATACAGACATGAGATTATTACTGGAGCACAGGAAAGTTTTTACCATGTAAGACCCAGAAAAAAACCAGGGTGCCCCAGCACCCTACGCCTCAGAAGGCGACACCCAGATCACTCGTGAGAAACAGTCTTGATGCAACAGCAAGAGGATTTTTATTCCAGAGGCTCTGGGGTTCACAGCCATACACCATGCAGGGGTAGAGGACTGTGAGCCCTGAGTGCAGAATCGGGACAGCTTTTATAAGTTTACAACAAAACCCACGTAACACAAACCAATCCAATCATTCGTTAGCATCGAGAGCCCATGTAGTACGAGTCAATTGATTTGTACCACTCCATAGCTTCTAAGCCAATCAGTTTAAATTATCCAAGCCCACGCTCTGAGGACCAATCAGTTTCCTATAGAAGCCAGATAGCAACTAGTTAGCTCATTTCCTGTTATGGGGCCAAGGTCACGTACAGGGTCACTATGCATTTCCTGTCACGGGGCCAGGACCACGTACTCAAGGCCCTCCAACCAGCAGCAGGCACCCGGGGACCCGAGCACCCGCCAGGCATGAGCCCCGCAGCCCTCTCGGTGACCCCACTGGCCCAGCCCTGCTTGCCCTCACCCTAGCTGCTCCGCAGAGGAGAGATGGGAAAGGACGCCGGGGACCCTCCCAGGCCTGCGACTCGAAGCTGGACACCTCAGGCAGGTGGGACACGTGCACTCCTGGGTGGGCCCAAGGAATGTGACCTTTCACCCAGTTTCCAACAAAGAGCGGGCTAAACTTCTAATCCTTTGGGGTCATTTAAGAGTTAGGCACAGGGGATCTCTAGGCCATAATTCTCATCCTTTCAACCAGAGGCTTCATCATTAAAGCATCAGCTAGTAAACACACATATTGTTTAGCAAGGGGTGAGGCCTCACGATCCCTTCCCTGGTACATACTAGGATGTGGATTCGTCTTGGGCTCACGTTCTCCAAGTCACCACAGCTGATGTGAGTTTGAGAGTGGAATAGCCATGCTGTGTTCAGAAGATAACATCTCACAGCATGTCCCCATATCTCCTGGCTCTTACATCCTTCCTGTTCCTTTTCCCTGATGCCCCTGAAGCCTTTGAGAACCTGCACTAGTTTATAGCTATAAACATAAAATATTTATAAATAAATGTTTAGAAAACATTTCAACTATATGTCCATTTAGTAAAAAACAACACTGGCAATCCAACCTGTCCCCACCCCACCCCCAAACCTCCCCCATGCCTCTGTCCTCCCATCCCCCACTCCCCACCCTGGGCTTATACCCTCCCAATCCATGGGGTTTGGACCAAGTTTCTAGTACCATGTATGAATTCCCCACTGATGAGCAGACTGGAAATCCAGTCAGGAAGTAGTTGAGTACCCTCCATAACATTCACGCTACCATAGCCCTGGTGGGCACATCCTGCGTGGCATGGCATGGCAGTATCATGGCATGAGCCTGCCTGCTTTCTTGAAGGCTGGACTTGGTCTCTTCTCTAGCTTTCTCTTGCTAGCAGTTACCAAGATTTAAAGCAGCCGGTCTCTCCTCTTGTTTTACTCTCACACACAAATATAGTACATATATTATATTTGTGTGTGTATTTATAAGTATACCTATATGTGCCTTGTGTGTGCACATATGTACATGCAAATTTATGAGTGTGCGGGAGCATGTGCATGCATTATGAATGGTTACGAGATACTGTACATGGATGCTAGGAACTGACCTGAGGTGCTCCAGAGAGCAGCAAGCACTATACGGATGAGCCATCTCTCTAACCTCTGAAAATCTTTAAAACAAGCTATTTTCATTTACAAAACTAATAACCCCAAAAGGAAATCTTAATTTCCCCAGCACAGAGAAAACCAAGTATGCGGTGTCCCCAGCAGTCGTGTCCTTACCAATCAGCTCTGGTGTGCAACTAGACCATTGCTGAGGAGACCTCTGGGGCCTCCGTGTCTGGACACTCATAGGGCTGTATGCCATGTATGGCATTGACATCTTTGTTCAATAACTCATGGGTTATGAGAGTGTTATCTATCCATTCAAAATATTGTTTTAGAACCTATATTTTAAAATTAGTGTATGAAGTAGTGGGTTTCCACATGGCTTTCCTTACGTTCTTCGGTTTTCGTTAACTCTCTCCTAGCCCTTCTTTTCCAGCTTCTCTATTCATTTTGGGACCTTAACACAGACGCTTCTGTAGCAGAAGAATATTTGATAGGGGGAAAGCAACCCAAAATTTATTACCATATTCACTTTATGTGTTTTCAGAAACACCTAGAGTAAGTAAATAATTATACCTCAAAGGACAGTTTTGAGTTTAGGCATAAATAACATGTTTAGCTGAAGCAAAGGTGTTTGGGGAAGCTGGCAATGAAAGTTAGTCTCAGAAATGCATTTGAAGAGGTATGAAGTTTATTATTAGAGTCCTTTGATACTGTTTTGGTACTAGAGTCCTTCTGTATGGACAAGAGGCTTCAGTGATTTAGTCACCCATTCCTTAGTAAGGACATACTGTACAATAGAAGGTTTCAATCCCAAGAGGTTCTCCTGTGTCCGCAGTTTCTCAATATAACCAGATAAAAATAATCCTTGAACCAAAGAGGTATAGTTTGTGGTGCCACACCCCATCTTTTATACCGTGCTTTGGGATGGAGTCATTGTCCTGGTTAAGGGTCTGTCTATAGTTAATGTAGCTTCCATGGGTAAGCCTTGAGGGTGCTTTTAATGTTCTTATGAGAATTTGCTTTCTTTGGAAATATGGTGGAAGATGGGGTGTCAGCGAGTAACCAGGGAACCTTCCAGAGATCTGGTAGAGCACTGGGTTCCTGTGACCAGAGTCCTGAGAAAAGGAGGTTTCTGCTGCAGCAAGGGGGGCAGTGTTGAGGAAAGGGAACGGATGTCTTCAGGGGGGTGCTGCCCCCAGGGCAGGACGCAATGGCAGACTCCCCTCTTAGGTAATCTCGTGGAAAGGAATTGCTTATTCTGCCTTTCTTTCAGCCTCACTAAAGTCTTCTCTTTGAGGCTCCCAGAGCTGCTGTGTATTTCCATCTCCCCATCTCTCCCCATCTGTCTTCACACCAGAGTACCAGCAAGCAAGCTGGGGGAGGGAGGAGAAACTCCCTCTGCATGGCAAGGCTCCGGCATTTGTGCCCTTCAGGTACTGCAGAACTCGCTCGCCCAGACTTCCAGGCAAATGAGGGAGAAATAAGAGGCAGCTCACAGTGCAGCCAGCAAGCCCGCGTGGCATTCCTTCAACTGAAGCCTCATAAATCCCTCCTGGGACCAGAGCTGGTTTGACAAGTGGAGGATTTGGGTGGCCTGTCTGCTCTGTGGGTGCAGTTTTGAGAAGAAGAAGAAATCAAACTAAAGGCCTCGGGCTTTTTGTGGAATTGCTTCAACAAGAGATTGCAGATTAAAAAACATTATGTAACAATAAAAATGGGAAAGTTTCCTTCCTCTGGTGACCTCTGTCTAAAAACAAATTCCTATAGGCCTGAGACTGACTTGACTGAAAGGCCCTTTATTGCAATTTTCAAGAAAAAGATGAGTATAATCTGAGTGAGTCAGCTATCTGGATCTTATGGGTTATTTTTTGTAAATCTGACTTAGATGTGTTCCAAATAGGAATGATCTGTTTGGCTGTGCTCTTTGCCAAGGCAAGAAAATATACTATTGCAGTTGACGGCTTTGAAGAATGTTTCAGGTTATATTTTTCTCTCCAAGGGGAAGAGGGATGTGTATACAAACACGTTTGGCAAAATTGGCTTGCAGATACTGATGGTCATGCCTCTGAACGACAAACAATCGGGTTTTACTTTTCATTATGAGTTGGGAAGAGTTTTTGAACTTGGGATAGCCTCCATTTGCCAAATGGAAGAGCCAATAGGCAAACAAACAAATCATTTCCCCCCCAAAAACCAGTTAAAAACAATACAGCAGGGAAGCGATCTAACTCTACTAATATTTTCAGTAAATTAATGGGCTGTAGACGAGGCAGCAGCCACTTGGAAAAGATCAAGCTGACAGATGGGCACAAATAAAGGCACAGGACTATGCGGAAGGCTGGTAAATAGTGTCTGCGGGCTGCCCGTACCCCCTTGTCAACGAACCACCTCTTCTGTCTTAGGGCATCTAGGTTTATTTCCTCTTTCATTCTTCTCTCTTTCTGTTACACTGCTTTGTAAAACTTTCGGATAGTTCCCTCCCATAGTTCATTGTCTATTAGAAATCAGCTTTGATTTCCAGTTTTATGCTCCCCCCCCCAGATCTTCCCACAGGGGTTTTGTCAGGGAGAAGGCAAGGACGTTCCCTTTCCTTCCTGTCAGTTTCCTGACAATTTCCTTGCTATTGAGGTTGAACCTCTCCCCACCCCAGGGAATATGCGGGCTGTCCCTCTTCCTTTCAGGGAATATGCGGGCTGTCCCTCTTCCTTTCAGCATCCTGTGCTGTGCTCATTGCACGACACTAAAAATACAGCACAGGATCTCGGCGATGCCGCTCCTGCGTTTCACCTTACAATAATTTTACAAATGGGCTAATTCTGTCCCCTGTTTCTCAGTGGTTTATATTTCTCTATGTCTGATATAAAAGAATGGCAGAGCCATTTTGTGGAAGGTGCTAGCATGGGCTCTGAGAGCAGACCTGGATTCATCTTCTGGTTCAGTCACTTAATAGCTGGGTGACCTTGTGTAAATTCATCCCTCTAAGCCAGTATCTTCACTCCAATAAGAACTGCTTCTGTCTGAGTTTGCTGATGGGTCTGAGGGAGTTGCAGGAAGTCTATCACCTGGTACCTCCTTTCATTTCTCTGATAGCAGAAATGGAGAGGTCATGACCCAGAAGGGACACTCTGGGCCCATATGAGGTTCCCTTCTGATGAATTTAATATCTTCTCTTCCTGCCACAAAGAAGACAAGGTTCTTGAGTCAAAGAATATTGTGTGTTTTGAAGAGCATCAACTGAGCCCAATTTGCTATTTAGGCCAGTGGAACCCACATTTGAGGTTCTATGATCTAGCAGATATCTAGTGTGTCTCTTTTGCTAACTCTGTTCTTTAGTTATATTGCAAGCTCTCAGTGGCCCATTTTGAGAAGATGGTGGATAATAGGCAATAATACTGTGGAATATATAAAAAAGCTACAATGACGTCTTCTTAAGATTTGACTAAGTTAGGTAATTTAGCTCAGAGCCAGCTAACACCTTCTCAGGAACGCCTTGCAAACCACACAGTCAGAATCCCTGCACACAGCGCCTCCCGCTGCAGCTGGCACTTTGCTTTTGTATCAGGATGACATTTGCCACTACGAGAAATGACTGGGCTGGGTAGATGGCGCAGTTGGTAAAGTGCTTGCTCTTACACAAGCGTGAGGGTTTCGATTTGATCCCCAGCACCCACGTAAATGTTAGGTTCAACGGCTACAGTCCCAGCATTGTGGATAAAGAGATAGGAAGCTAATTGGACCAAGTTAGAGAGCTCCAGTTTCAATGAGAGACCCTGTCTAAAAAATAAGATGGAGAGAATCAAATACGCTCGATATCTGGATCACACACACACACACACACACACACACACACACACACACGTGCACACCTGCAGGCGTGCGCATGCTCTCTCTCTCTCTCTCTCTCTCTCTCTCTCTCTCTCTCACACACACACACACACACACACACACACACACACACACACACACAGAGTGAAAGAGAGAAAGAGGGAGAGATGACATTTGCTAATTAATGTATATGTGCTTTTGCGGTTTACTTCTTTTTTTTCCTTATAGAATTAAAATTCTCAACAGCTGGAAAACTACTTATTCTGCTCTAGCCCCATTGCTTAGAACAGTACATGACAGAAGTAGGCTCCCCAAAAACTTGTTATGCATATAATTAGACTATAGATCTTGCTAATGTTGAAAATGACCCCTGCACTCATAAAGGAATAGATGTAGAAAAAAAAATATGGTCAGGATAAGCACAGCTGATTTTAATTGGTTCATTTTGTGCCAGCCAGTAGGCTGGGCACATGTCCCAGTGCAAGGGTGCCCTTTTAGATTCTATCTGCATTTCAGTTTAATCAAATGATTTAGATCTACCCAGGAATAAAATGACGTAAGAGCAGAAGTAGGCAGAGATTACAGTGTATTTTATAATTGATCACCTCGCCTCTCTAAAACTCATTCTCTTTTACATTCTTTTTTACTCATTCTTTCTTGACTCTCCTCATCAGAACCCTAGTTTTGGATCCACGATTGTTTTTTACCCAGGTTTCAATCCTGCCTCTCCCCCCTCTCTTTCTCCCTCCCCTGCCCCTCCTCCCGTGGGTACAGCATTTTGCCATCTTGCTGTATGGTTAGTCTAGCCTTAAACTCACAGCGTCCTACCTTGGTCTGACAGTTGGGATTGCAGATGAGTGCTCCCATGCCCATGGCTTTCTCATCTATAAACATAAGTTTTCTCACAAATTCTCTACTCCTAGGCATTCGCATCCCTTCTTATTTAGAACCATTTAGATCTCCAGTCAGAAATGCATTTCCTGCTGCTACTGGCATTTTAATGTAGGTCACACTTCGCTCACAGTTTTTGCCACGTGACTTGACATTCTCTCTTTCTGAGAAGGTACAGTCCATTGTTCTTGCAACCCATACTATCCTTTCGCCACCTTGGAAATCTTGAGCTTAGTCAGTACTGACTGTTTGACCATTAAGGAAAGGCAGAGCTCAGAGTACTGTAGAGAGAAGGCAATGTCTTGTGCTCTTTACTGTGCTTAGTTGATGTCAATATAACAAAAGAAGGATAAACAAGTTAAAAGTGTACGAATTTATTAAACACAACTCTTTATGTGAAATAGTATACTTCAAAACAACATGCTCTAAATTCATCAGGGTATATATGCATGTGTATATTTATGCTTAGGTTTGATGAGGAGTGGATAGTCATGGCGAAATTGACTAAGTATACCGAAACATCTGACCTAATGGTGGTAATAAACTAGGGATGATAGGACTTTGAGACTTGTTTCTGTGTCCCTGTCTTCTGAAACAAGGATATTCTGTTTATCTTGGTATCTCTCAAAAGACCTGCTTCAGAGAAGATGAGAAGATCTGAGCAGGATCTGAGGTTCTATCTGCAAGCCAGAAGAGACAGGAGAAGATGAGCAGCTTTTTGGATTCTGCAGTTATTTCACAGGACAGAGTATGTTATAGAGTGTGGCTGGCTTGAGCATCTTTAGCATGTCCACCAGCATGCTTGGGAATTTCCTTCTCTACATTGTGTACATCTGCTACAATCCAGAGAATGATAGGTCTGGGTTATCCTTTAGTCCCAACGAAATGAGAAAATCTTTGGAGCAGAGCTTCTAACCCAGGTGAGAGGGATCCAAATGAACCAAGCTGAGAATAACAGCCTCAGCCTGAAGTGGTGGTCCCTCATTTAACACCAGGCTCAGGAACCACAGTAAACGGTTATGTCTTTAAGCAATTGAATTTTAACACATACTTAGTACCAGATTAATTAGTACAGTGTCAATAGTCTCCCTTTATGAAGCACTAACCAGTATGCAGTATCACACTTGGCATTGCCAGGCCTATTCATTTCTAGTGGTTAGGAAGAGGCATCGCGTTTTCAAATGTTCCCTTCCCTTCTGACTGTACTGATATTGTCTTTTCCCTTCCCTTCTGACTGTACTGATATTGTCTTTTCCCTTCCCTTCTGACTGTACTGATATTGTCTTTCCCCTTCCCTTCTGACTGTACTGATATTGTCTTTCCCCTTCCCTTCTGACTGTACTGAGATTGTCTTTTCCTTTCCCTTCTGACTGGACTGATATTGTCTTTTAGTTGCTCATCGGGCATTTGTTTATCTTCTGTGTGGAAATGCTCACTCACATTTTTTTTCATTTGAAACTGCATGATTTTCATCATACTGTTGAGTTTTGAGAACTCTTACAGATTTTGAACACAGGATATTGGATGTCCTTGTGATTTTTTTCCTCCTGTTTTCTGGGTTGCCACATCTTTGTTTTTCTTTTTTAACCTCTTATGGATTCTTGTGAATTTCACATCATCATGCACCCTAATCCCACTCATCTTTCCATCCCTTCATATCTGCCCTCTGTCCCTGTGACCACCCCATAAAAGAAAACAAGTTAAAAGCTGCAGTGTATCCTACAACACGCACCTTTGCCCGCACAGCGTTATTTGCAAATGGTTGTTACAAAGAGTCATTAGTATGGTCTGAGGCCTCTGTTTTTTGCTACACTATCAATACTAGTTACTGGATCTTCAGACTCCTGTCAGATATGCTGTTGTGCTGTGCCACAGAGATCTTCAAACATTGGTTCTATAGGACCTCCTCCAACAGCTCAAAGATGGGGAAGATGTTGGGGTGGGCTCTGCATCTGGGTGGTAATTGAGTTGTTCATCCAACAGCTCTCATGTGTCCCTGTCACCAGGCCCAACTCTCCGACTTTGCTCTGGTGAGGGCCAGAACCAGCTCTCCTGCTTACAACAGCCAGCAAGGGAAGGGACTGGCTCTCCTGCTCCTGGGCCATCAGGATACCATTTTGATCTCTCACTCCATTTCACTCTTTTTTCCTTATGGATTGCACATTTTGTATCTTATAAATTATGGAGTTTGGAGCTGGTTTGTCAGCAATAACTTGCCTAGACAGAAATCTATTAAGTATTTTAAAAAATAGATGTGTCCCAAACTGGACTCCTGATTTTTTTATCCTTCTCTCAAATCTGCTTTTGCCACAGTGTCTTTATCTTCAAAAATTCAGTCCCTTCCTATAGTTGTCAGTCAAGCAAGCAAAAACAACAACAACAATAACAACAACAATAACAACAACAAAAACCCTTTATTCTCTCCATGCCTTACTCCACATACAGTCATTAGTAATTCTGTTAGAACTAACTTCAGATATAATTAAAGCATCTTTTACAATCTCCTCCACCATCAACCTGGTCCCAGTTCCATCATGTCTGCTCTGCTTTGTTACCTTAGTCTCCCGACCACCACCCCTGCTTCCTCATGACTTACACTTAACACAGAAACTAGATCTCTGTAAGATTTAAATTAGAGGTTTTGTCATCTACTCAAAATCTTCCCAGTTTTTTCATCATTCTGAATAATATCCGCAGTCTTCCAGTGATCTTCCCCTGCTCTTCCGTGTCTACTTTCTCTGATGTCCTCTGCAAGTGCACAGAGACACTGCACGTCATGTCCTCACTACCCTTTCAATATTCTCAGTGAGCACAGCATGCTCATGGACTTGGAGTCTGATATTCTGCCTAATTGCTTTTGCCCTCCCACATATTTGTGACACACATCCTTTTATTTCCCTTGATCTCTACTCAAATGTTAACTTGGCACCAGAGTTATGTTATTCATTATTTCCATAGCACTTCTCATTGCCTATCTTTTCCATATGTTTATTTGCCATTTTGGTTTTGTTTTACTCATTTTTTTCTCTACCACGCCATTTATTTAGAAAGTCTGGTGAGAAGAAGGCTGCTGTTTTTACTGATGGATCCTCTGTGAATGAAAATTGTAGTTATTTCAAGAGTATAGTGATGAAGTATTAACCCTGAATGTTCTCTGCATTTGGAGAGTGTTTAAAATGATGATGTTCTAGAAGAGTCTGAGGGTTTATCAGAAAGGATGACATATAAAGCAAGGACTAGAAGGTAACTGTGATTGCTTTCGAGAATTGTATGCTATAATTATACGCACAAAATCTTGGAAAAAGATTTTTCTTAGAGTAGGATAAACGTGTGTGAAAATAACGATGAGAAAGAGCAAAGGTTGGTGGAATGAAGGTCACTCTAAGTCATTGTAGAGAGAGAGTTTTATGGTTGTAAAATAATGGGCTATTTGCCCTTTCTCCTTTTTGAAAAGTTCACATTTTAAAATTAATTATTTAACTTTATAGTCTAACTGTAGTTTCTCCTCTCTCCTCTCTTCCCAGTCCTTCCCCACCTCCCCTCCCATTCATTCCCTAAACCTTCATTTCTCTTCAGAACAGGAAAGGCCTCCCATGGACATCAAACAGCCTTGGCATATCAAGTTGCAATCAGACTAAGTGTATTTTTCACCTAATGAGGCTAGATTAAGCAGCCAGTAGGGGGAAAGGTTTCAAAGACAGGCAACAGACTCAGAGGCAGACTCTGCTCCCACTGCTGGAGTTCCACAGGAAGACTAAGCAACACAGTTGTTACAGACATGTAGAAAGTCTAGGTCAGTCCCATGCATGCTGTGTGGTTGGTGGTTTAGTCTCTGTGGGTCCCTATGGGCCCATGTTAGTTAATTCTGCAGGTTTAATTGTGGTGTCCATGACCCCTTTGGCTCCTACAATCCTTCTTTCTCCTCTTATTCAATGTTTGTCAGTGGAATTCTGCATTTATTTTCATCAGTTCCTGTGTGAAACTTCTGCCTGCAAGTCTAGCAGAACATCATTAAGTGTCAAGGGTGAGCTCCGTCTCATGGCTTGGGTCTCAGGTTGGACCAGTCACTGATTGGCCACTCCCTGAATTTCGGTTCCATCTTTACCCTTGCACATCTTTGTTTTGTTTTGTTTTGATTTGGTTTTTTAGAGACAGGGTTTCTCTGTGTAGCCCTGGCTGTACTGGAACTCACTCTGTAGACCAGGCTGGCCTCGAACTCAGAAATCCGCCTGCCTCTGCCTCCCAGAGTGCTGGGATTACAGGCGTGCGCCACCACTGCCCGGCACCCTTGCACATCTTGTAGGAGGAAACATTATAGGTGGAAGGTTTTGTGGTTAGGTTAGCTGTGAGTGGGGTGAGCATGGAGAATTGACTTGTCTTCAGCCTTTCCATTCTCCAATATATTTCCTAAGGAAATAACATTCAAAAGAAATTATTCTAACTCATTCAATTATCCAGTCTTGATCTTGACCCTTGTCCTTGACTTCAGAATTTATCAAGATACTTCTATGACATAGAATCTTTCAGCATATAAATTGGAGTTGAAACATCATAGAGCAAGAGATCTCTTACAAAGTTTACACATAATAAAAAATTTTATAGCTTAGTTATATTTATCTTTTGCAGGATTCTCTGAATTTCCCATGTGCATTATATGAAGTCTACTGTTGCTTTTCTCATGTGCATATTTTAGTTCAGGGATTTTCTTTTTCTTTTTTCATGTAATCTTATCCAAATTTGTGTTTTAAAAAACTATTTCTTGGTTTTGTTTTAGAGGAGATGTACTGCATACATCACTGAGATCTCGGGGGTGGTCTATTCTTTGATACTTGCACCCACAAATGTGCTTTGAGGAAAATTCTAGAACATACACCCATTCTTATGTAGTATGGACCTAGAAAGATGGAAGACTTAAACTGGCTTAGTAACAGCCAGTGGTCTCATGAAGTGGCTAGCAGCAGCTTGAGCTTCAGGCTCCTCTGAGGTGCTTCTGCTCTGTGAGTGATGTTTCATCCTTGGGTTTTCATAAAGAGGGAGTGCAATACAAAGCTTTCACGTGTCAATTCCTGAAGGTAATGTATCTGCAGAAGACGGGCAATTGTCATCTAGCTTACTGTTTCTTTTGGGAGTAACTGTTCCTACATAGCCCTCCCTTTTTCTGACTCATATCAGACTTCACATTAAATAACAACAGATGAACATAGGTCCTGGCCTCATCCAGGACTGAGCTGGTATTAGACTACCAGTGTTCTTTCTGTCTTCTCCTGGGTACCCCCTGAAATTAGAACTAGAATCTTCTTTATCCTAGTCTCACAAAAGAAGGCTGGGCAGCTAAAACAAAACTAAGCCTTGTTTTTGGAAGGAAAGAAATGATGCTGAGAAACAAGTGGGGGTAGTTACTGTTATAGTTAAAGAAGGCACATGTGGACCATTAGAGAGTGGGTGGATATGGTAGTGAAAAACAATTCACACTGAGATTAGTAATTAGCTGACCACGTCTACCAGGAGACCACCACTAGGCTGAATGTGAAAACAACCAACATTTCTGCATGTTTGGAATAGACACAGTTTAAAATAAAATGTTAGTAGGCCTATTAACAACAAAATCCTCATGTGTGCATATCAAACCAATGGCAGTTCATTAAAATTAAAATATATTGTTGGCACAATTCAGGCAGGTGGAAGACAGCCAGAAGCCTGGCCACCCATGCCACTACAATGAGCAAGTATGTGGTGGAGAGATGGGCGAGAAAGAAGAGCTGGATGGTGTATGTACTATGAGGAGAGGTGAAACTGGAGATGCTGAGGAACAGCCTGATGTGAGGAGCCTGCCCTGTCGCCTGAAGCCATGGTGATGTCAGGACCCATGCTGCTGCCACTGGCCATGTCTGCGTTCATTGCCCTGCTGCAGCAGAGTTCTGTGTTGATGTCTGTGGCCCATGTTACCACCAAGGGCCATGCAACCTGGCCTTTGGTTCCTAGTCTGGTCTTCCCCTGGGGTTATGGTGATGTCAGAGGACTGAGCTGAGCTGCCCTCACCTCATCTCACAGGGCATGTAGGAGAGCTGGCTCCCACCTCATCTGGGCAAAACAGGAGAGCTAGACCTGGTGGCTTGGACAAGAGAGCACTATTGAATGGAACAACACAGCTATTACCTAAGCCCCGATGATCCAGGACTTTGAGTTGGCCCACCCAAACTTCTGCCCCATCTATGAGCTGCTGGAGTATGGGAAGAGACTTGCGCTGCAGAACCAAAGCTGCAAGATCTCCATGATGCAAGGAGATCTGGAAACCCTGGAGGAGTCCCGGTGAGGATCCAGCGTTGATGGCGTAGCCGAAGCCAGAGGCCTCGAAGCAGAGCAGCGACTCACTGAAAGATACTTCCAAATGAGGCTGTGTGGGCAAGGGGTGTATATGTGACACACTATGACACACTGTAGCTTCCAAGGGGAGACTTTTCTGTTTGCTTGCTTGCTTGCTTGCAGGGGAGGTCGCAAGGATGGAGTGCAGATACGGAAGGACTGGCAGATGAGTGGGACTGGGATGCAGAATGCGAGGTTCACAAAGAATCACTAAAATATTTTACAAATAAAATATGTTGTCAAGAACCACTTAAGTTCTGAGCTGGGGCCTGAGTGAGTCATGTAAACCCTGGTTACAGTTTTTTCTTTTCTTTCTTTTCTTTTCTCTTCTCTTCTCTTCTCTTCTCTTCTCTTCTCTTCTCTTCTCTTCTCTTCTCTTCTCTTCTCTTTTCTTTCTTTCTTTCTTTCTTTCTTTTTCTTTTTGGTTTTTTCGAGACAGGGTTTCCCTGTGTAGCCCTGGCTGTCCTGGAACGCACTCTGTGGACCAGGCTGGCCTCAAACTCAGAAATCTGCCTGCCTCTGCCTCCCAAGTGCTGGGATTACAGGCATGCGCCACCACCGCCCGGCTTGGTTACAGTTTTCTACCAGGGTTTGCCACTTTAACTTGCGCTGGCCAATAGAACAGGATGGAGAATGTCTAGGAGACAAACCTGTGGGCAGGTCTAGATTGGTTAACTTAGGCGACATACCTTAAGTGTGCTTTGCCCCATCCCATGAGTTAGGGGCCTGTTTTAGTTTAATTTCTATTTCTGTGATAAAGGCATTGTGACCCAGAGCAACTTGGGGAAGAATAGGTTTGCTTGACTTATGCGTCCAGATCACTACCCACCATGGAGGGATGCAAGGCGGGGACCTGGAGGCAGGAACTGAAGGCAACTCCTTGGAGGAACACTACTTACTGGCTTGGCTTTTTAGAAACCCGGGACTACCTGCACAAAAGTGGCACCCCCCACCATGAGCCGGTACCTCACAAATTAAGAAAATGCCCCCATTGAGTTGACAACAGGCAATCTGATGGAGGGTTTTTTTTTTTAAATTAGAAATTTGTTTTCCCAGACAACCCTAATTTGTATCAAGTTAACAAAAACCCAACCAGCACAAGCCCTGAATTCCATAAAAAGAAAGCAAGGAATTGATCACCAGCATTCATCTTCCTCCGCTTTCTGACAGCAAGGGTAATGGACTCGGCCATCTCCAGGCCCTTACGGTGGGATTTCTGTTACTGTGACCACTTGGAAAGAGTGTGACATCTAAGTGAGGTTGACCTGTGAACAAGGATGCTGCTGTTTGTCTTTATTACTTTGCTTGGTAAGGAAAGATCTTGTCTGGATATGGGCGATACCATTCCCTAGGTTTGAGTCCCGCATTATGTAAATAAGGGGAACGTGGGCTGACGAGGATACACGCATCAATGCATTGCTCCCAGCTGCCAGCTGCAGACGTCTTATAACTAGCTTTCTCAAGCTCTTGCCATGTGACTTCCCTGCTGTGGTGGATAGTAAGCTGAAATTGGGAGGCAAAATAAACCCTTTCTCTCCTAAATTGCTTTTGTCAAGATACTTTATCACAGCCACAGGCAATGGAACAAAGACAGCAGGACTTTTCTCTCAGCAAGGGGAGTGAAATGGCAGCTGGCGTGGCGGGATTCTCTAAGCCCTACTGTCTTCAACGAGACCGGGAACTCTGCAAGTAACAATGACCATCATGCTATCATTTTAGTATTCATCCTTACCACATTAAATGCTTTCCCAAGCCATAACAGTGGCATTCAAGTGTACGCAAAGTAGTCACGTAAGTGTTCACATGGAAAAACGCAGTCTCAGATGGACAGCGTTTGAGGGGACGTTATATGAGATGCGATATCAAGGCGGAGGCAGACAACCTCAGCGCAACCTGGCGCCGTCAACATGGGAGGCAGCGCTCTGTGAAATGTCAGAGCTAATGCTGTGCCTTTAAAGGGAGAACATGTTCGAACTTGTAAATGTGCTCTGGGATGCATCTGTCTGGTTTTATATTTATTCCCCTGAGGAACTCATCCTTGAATTATACGAGTTCGCATTATACAGTATCTGGTGAGATGCATCCTTTGTATGTAGTGAGACCGCCTTGCATTTTTATAACCGGTAATAACCCAATTTACAAAAAAAAAAAAAAAAAAAGTCAGTGCTGCTCAGAACTTAAACAAGTGCCAGGTTGCGTTTTAATAGCAAAACTGCGTTTGTAGAGTCTGTAGTCCATCCATTTGAATCGCTCAGGACGTGTTTAGCAAAGCCCAAGTGCAAACAAGAGCAAAGGAAATGTGTTCTGGTGATCCGCATCAGGCAGTTAATATTTTCAAAGCATTGACTCAGACGTGAGGGGCTAAATTAGTTTCCTTCAAGTGTTGAGGAGAAAGTCGTTATTAACCTAATCCACTTTCTAGCCTGTGCACAGCTCGCGAGAACCTCACAGTGTGACAGTCCGCTGAGACATGATTTATGCCATTCATTACTTTTTTGAGAAGAGGAGTGGCTTGCATTTTTAAAAAAAAAAAATTCCATGTGATTGCCCTTGGAAGAATGGAATCCCATATCTAGTGTCCACAGTAAAATAAAAACAGGCTTGTTGTTTCAAGCTCAGCCGTGTGATTTGTGTGTGTGGTTTCAGTTTGCACTGTGTCAGCCAGTGAGCGGCTGATGTCATAACCGTTCAGAACCTTGGCCACATAGGAATGGCTGAAGTGAAGTTTCTTTAGACCCAACAGTATTGTGAGGCTTTCCTGAGGAAATAAATCATTTTGCCACACGGTTGCCAAAACGTGAGGGTGTTTTTGGATCAATGATACAAAACTGTGCTATCTTTAGAAAGTCCATGAAGCCTTAGTTCATCAATCAAATCAACTTTAATTAAATCTAATTTAATGGACCGCTGCCTAATAAAAAGAGCTCTTACCAGGCAGTCATAGTTGAAGCACTCAGGCTTTCTGTTCCCTCCACGGCTAATCCACACAGCCATGCAGCGCTTGAGAGAAGCTGGCTAGGGCCGTCTCCTGGCTGATGCTTTTCTCAGTCTTTCTACATGCCTGTCAGTCTTCCAGGACAGGGAGGCAGGAGTGGGTGGGTTGGTGAGTAGTCGGTAGGGGCGGGGGGGGGGAGATGGGGTAGGGGGGGTTGGAGGGAAAACCAGGAAAGGGGGTAACATAATGTAAATAAAGAAAGTATCTAATAAACACTAACAACAAAAAAGAAGATGAAGCTTAATGTTGTAGTCAGGAGCTAAACTTACCTTTAGTTAGATTTTTCAGTGGTAAAATAGTGGGTACCACCAGGAAACCTCTGGGCTTTCCCAAAATCCCTGTCTGTCTATCTCTCTCTCTCTCTCTCTCTCTATCTATCTATCTATCTATCTATCTATCTATCTATCTATCTATCTATCATCTGTCTGTCTTAGTTAGTGTCTTAGTCAGGGTTTCTATTCCTGCACAAACATCATGACCAAGAAGCAAGTTGGGGAGGAAAGGGTTTATTGAGCTTACACTTCCACACAGCTGTTCATCACCAAAGGAAGTCAGGACTGGAACTCAAGCAGGTCAGAAGCAGGAGCTGATGCAGAGGCCATGGAGGGATGTTCCTTACTGGCTTGCTTCCCCTGGCTTGCTCAGCCTGCTCTCTTATAGAACCCAAGAATACCAGCCCAGAGATGGTACCACCCACAAGGGGCCCTCCTTCACTTGACCACTAATTGAGAAAATGCCCCACAGCTGGATCTCATGGAGGCACTTCCCCAAGTGAAGCTCCTTTTCCTATGATAACTCCAGCCTGTGTCAAGTTGACACACCAAACTAGCCAGTACAGTTGACCCCTTGTCAACTTGACACACCAACATATCACTATTAAGCCTCAACCCTTACTTTCTTATTCATCCCCAAGATCTCAATAATGTAAAAAGTCCCACAGTCTTTACATATTAAAAGTTCAATCCCTTTAAAATGTCCAATATCTTAAAATTCAAAGTCTTTTAAAAATTCAAGTCTCTGAACTGTGGGCTCCACTAAAATACCTTCATTCAAGAGGGAAAAATATCAGGGCACAGTCACAATCAAAGGCAAAACTCAAACTCCAAAGTCTGGGATCCAACTCACGATCTTCTGGGCTCCTCCAAGGGCTTGGGTCACTTCTCCAGCTCTTCCCGTTGTAGCACACACCTTGTCTTCTAGGCTCCAGCTGCTTGTACTCCACTGCTGCTGCTGTCCTTGGTGGTCATCGCATAGTACTGGCATCTCCAAGCCTCAACTCTTTTGCATGACCCCTTCAGTCCTGGGCCATCAATTACAACTGAGGGTACACTTTCACCAATGGCCTTCTGTGGTCTCTCAGCGTACCAAGCCTCAGCTGTTCTTCATGATGCCTTCATGCCTTCAAAAGCAGTACCACCTGGGTGACTCTTACACAGTACCAAGTCCTGCTACAGCATGAGGCACAACCTTGGCTATCTGGAACACACTCTCTGTGCTCTCAGAAAACACATCCCAGAAGATTTCACCTCAGTGATGCTGGTCTCTTCTTACTCACCGCTAATTTCTTAGCTCCAGCTAACCAGCCTCAATAGTCCCAGTAACACAACGGCTCACTTTAGTGGTTCTGGTATCTTGTTACTCACAGCTGATTCTTCAGCCCCAGCTAACCAGAACCACAGAGTCTTCATGGCCCTGATAAGAGTCTTTAATTTTCCCTCTGAAATTTCACAAGCCAGGCCTCCATCTTCTGCACTGTTCTCAACATAATCTTCCAAGCTCCTCCACAATATCTCAGAGAGGTCTCATCACTGAATGGACCATCTAGCCCAAAGTTCCAAAGTCCTTCCACAGTCCTCCCCAAAACATGGTCAGGTTGTCACAGGAATACCCCACTACGCTGGTACCAATTTGTCTTAGTCAGGGTTTCTATTCCTGCACAAACATCATGACCAAGAAGCAAGTTGGGGAGGAAAGGGTTTATTGAGCTTACACTTCCACACAGCTGTTCATCACCAAAGGAAGTCAGGACTGGAACTCAAGCAGGTCAGAAGCAGGAGCTGATGCAGAGGCCATGGAGGGATGTTCCTTACTGGCTTGCTTCCCCTGGCTTGCTCAGCCTGCTCTCTTATAGAACCCAAGAATACCAGCCCAGAGATGGTACCACCCACAAGGGGCCCTCCTTCACTTGACCACTAATTGAGAAAATGCCCCACAGCTGGATCTCATGGAGGCACTTCCCCAAGTGAAGCTCCTTTTCCTATGATAACTCCAGCCTGTGTCAAGTTGACACACCAAACTAGCCAGTACAGTTAGGGTTTCTATTGTAAAGAGACACAATGACCACAGCAGCTCTTATAAAGGAAAATGGTCAATTGAAGCTGTCTTACAGTTTCAGAGGTTCAGTCCAGTGCCATCCTGGTA
>OZ030017.1:85150418-85280418 GCA_964023405.1 Apodemus agrarius
ATATTCAGATAGATGCTATGCTCTATGAGATGGATGTGTATTGAAATTTGCTGGTCATTGAGTAGACTCCTTGTTTCTCTTTGCTGCCTTCTCTCACAATATCCAGTGTCATCTGAGGGCTATTAATTGACTCTGGTAAGGTTTGCTTCCTCCTGTGATAGGAATCTTACAGGAACTGGAGGGAGAGGGTGGAGAGGGAGGAAGGCAGGCACTCTCTGAGCACAAAATGTCAGATAGTCCTCCCCGGCTTTCAACAGCTGGGCTGAGTCCAACTTTTCCTAGGGCCGGTGGGTCTCCAGGAATTGATGCAAGAAGCAGGGGTTGTGGGAAAACGAGCCTACTTGTGCCCTGACTCCTTGTGGCAGTGGCCCTCAGTATTAGAGGAAGCAGAGCCAGCAGCTCCTTCCTGGAGCCCTGCTTCCTGTCTGCTCCACAGACTTGCAGGCTCCCGGCCACTCCACAAGCCTGTGCCTGTAGTTCCTGTGGAGTGTACATGCTTCCTGGAATCCTGCCACAAACTTTCCTCTCGCTCAAGTTAGTCTGAGCTGGTGTCTGTGGCTTTCAGCGGTCTGCTGTGTAGGGAAGCTTGAAAGGTGGATGCTGATAAAGGCAGTGGTGTACGACTGACTACGTTGGAAGTGGATGGAACAGTGCCTGGTCTGAGCGTCTGAAGCATGATTCTTAGGGGTCTGCATTTTATTCATTGTTCTCTCTCTCTCTCTCTCTCTCTCTCTCTCTCTCTCTCTCTCTCTCTCTCTCTCTCTCCTTCCCTCTCTCTCCCTCCCTCCCTCCCTCTCCTCTCCCCTTTCACTTTCCTCCTCCCCCCCTTCTCTTTTTTCTTTCCACCTTGTCTCTCATTGGCAATACAGCTATGCCTATTGCCAGATCAATGGATACCACAAGAGGACTGCCATCATGGACTCTGCCTTCTGGTCTGAACATGTGTCTGGAGCCCACCCACAGGCCTAGCACTATACTTCCCTGCACAAGTCTCCCACTCTGAAGCTCCATTTCTCCTTGTTTTTCCTTTGATGTTCCCCAGTTCTGTTTCCTTCCACCCCTTCTCCCTTTGTATTAGTATGTGTGTGAGTTTGGGAACACACATGCCAGAGTGTCTGTGGAGAGCAGACGGCGACTTGTAGGAATTCTCTCCTTCTCTCACATGGGTCCTGAGGACTGAGTTCAGATATGTAAGCTTGGCAGTAGATGCCTTTACCCACCAAGCCATCTGGCCTCTCCTTTCTCTTTGTACTTTTAAAAGACTGAAGAGTCTCTCCTAGTCCAGGCTGGCGTCAAACCTCAAGGAAACCTCCCGTCGGTGACTGCAGAGTGCTGGGCTATCCGTGTATAGCAGCATGCCCTGCTTGGGATCTCTGCTTCTCCTCCTGATATCAGTCCTCAGCTGACCGGCCTGAGTGCAAACACCCATTTTGAATCTTTCTTGAATCTTAATAATACAGGACAGAGGTCACAATTGTCACTTCAGGAGGCCCCATTTTTTTGTGTGTGAGCTCCATGCTGGCCCCAGTAGAAGTGTTGACGGAGTCACTGAAAACCCACTTCAGTGACTTTAGGACAAGAGGCTGAGATGCCAAAGCTCCAGGATCCAGGATCCAGGATCTGATAGCAGTGCCCAAAGAGCAGGTTTCCTTTGAGAAAATAAAGCAATGGCAATTTAAGATCTTGAACATGAACATTAACCCACTGGTCAGGTTGGTCCCACTCTGTGTAGTTGGTAGACATGATGGCCTCCTGTGGAAAGGGGCAGGTCTCTGTGCCTAGCCAAGAATATCCACTTAACCATATCTTTTGTAGAAGGTGTATATTCTTTCCTCCATGGTCCTGAATCCGATCTAGGAACTAAATGTTTTTAGTTACCAGAACTGGAAAGAGCTTCCAAGAGTGAGGTTTAAGCAAAGGGGTTCACAGATTTGGAGTTCAACAGCACTTTTACCGATTCATTAGACCATTTCAGATTTGTGTCCGTGCTCCAGTGCACCTGCAGAGCTCATTGGAGTTAGAATTATATAAAACGGCCAATGTGTTAACTTACGATGTCATCACTGAGTGCGGCTATTTACTAATGCTATTCCCTTCCCGGGTATTTCTCCAAAAACCAAATTCAGATTGAAGCACTGCTGGGTGAGTACATAATGGGACTCGAAAGGGAGAAACCGTCCCGGAGGGACATTTCTAACAAGCTGCAGTGGCTTAACAGAGAGAGCAATCTCTCGAGGGACAAAGGTTATTTCTGTTCAGTGACTGTCTGATAGCTGACGCTGGAGCTGTTCACTCCCAGCGTTTGCACTGAATGTGTTTTAGTTTTCAATGCCTGCGCTCTGAAAACCTGCACTGCTCACACCATATTAGCTAATGGTTATTTATATCTTGGTATGAATTAAATTCCCTGAACCATTTCTCCAAGGAGTTCTAAACATATTTTAAGATTTAACCTAAAATATGGGTCTGAACCAATGTATCCCCTTCTTCTCTTCTCTCCCCTCCCCTCCCCTCCTCTCCTCTCCTCTCCTCTTCTCTCCTCTCCTCCTCTCTTCCTCTCCTCTCCTCTCCTCTCCTCTGCTCTCTTCACTTCTCCTCTCCCCTCCCCTCCCCTCCCCTCCTGCCCTCCCCTTCCCTCCCCTCCTCACCTCTCCTCTCCTGTCCTCTCCCCTCCCCTCCCCTCTTCTCCCCTCCCCTCCTCCCCTCTCCTCCTCCCCTCCCCTCCTCCCCTCCCCTCTTCTCCCCTCCCCTCCTCCCCTCTCCTCTTCTCCCCTCCCCTCCTCCCCTCCTCCTCCTCCCCTCCCCTCCCCTCCTCCCCTCCCCTCCCCTCTTCCCCTCCCCTCCTCCCCTCCCCTCCTCCCCTCCTCCCCTCTCCTCTTTTCTCCCCTCCCCTCCCCTCCCCTCCTCTCCTCTCCTCTCCTCTCCTCTCCTCTCCTCTCCTCTCCTCTCCTCTCCTCTCCTCTCCTCTCTTCTCCCCTCCCCTCCCCTCCCCTCCCCTCCCCCCCTTCTCTCCTCTTCTCTTCTCTCCTCTTCTTACTTTTTGTTCTTATTTTGCACGAGGTTTGAACCTAGGGCCTTATCTCTTCATGCTGACCTATTAACTACAGTTAACCTATACCCCCAGCCCTGAGAATATTTCTTGCTCTGATAGCCATTAGTCAGTATTACAGATGCCATGTACCATGTGAATGGACTCCTGCCTTCTCTATAAATAAGGCTGTTTTTGCTTTAGAGACTCAGAACTGTTTGCGTGGAATTATATAACTGCTGGGTATGTTTTCTGCAGAGCTGCTGACATTGTCTCTCAGCGATGTTTTTCCAAACTCCGTGAGGACATTCTCTTTGGCACTTGAGTTCTCAGCTCCCCACGTACATTTATTTCCATGGCAGGGCTTGGGTTGCCGCAGCTTTTGCCTCTACTTAGGAAGTTCTTTCAGGCAGCTGCATGGTTCACTTTATATTTCTGCTCAGTTGTCCTCTCTACCCCCTAAAATAGCAGTCCCATCCCTCTGCCCTGCCACTTAACTGAAACAGCACCTCATCCCTGTCCTCACTTTTTATTTCCTTTATGTACAGTACAACTCCCAGCTGCTGAACATATTTGGAGTTCCTGTCTGTCTTCTCTTCCTCTTCCTCTTCCTCTCCCCTCTTTGAGAGTTGGAGATTAAACCTACAGCCCTGGGAATGCTGGAGAAGTATCGCTGAGCTATGCTGTGCTGTCAGTACCCTGTCTTATATCTGTTAAAGGAGTGGATGAATAATGAACGAACAAATCAATCTTAGGTCCCTAGGTTATTTCCCCTAGAATGTTTGCTCAGCTGGCCCTTCTCTTTATTTTCCCTTCCCTCCCTTCTTTCTTAGTTTTCTTCCCAAGACAAACATTTATTGAAACACTTTGAAATCCCCAAAGTTGAATTTGAAACTCTTTCCTGTGGACCAAAAGTCTTGCCCACAGTTTCCCATTGTCTTCTTTTCCCGGGTGGCAACCGTGGGCACCCCTGCTGTGCCTCTTCAACGCAAAGGGCTGGATCTCTCAGCTTATTGATGACCCCATTGCTTTTTCCATATGGTTAGAATGGTGACGGTGGAAAACTCTCAACTCAGGAAAGTAATGCTTGTGCTTGACGTGTTCCATGCTGGGCTCTCAGAAGCCGCTTGGAGAAGCTACTAGAAGACTGTAATGTGGAGATTAAAAAAAAAGCTGCTAAAACCCTGGGTGGGAAGAATTTCAGGGTATTATGCATAGAAAGTCAAGTGGCCAACAAACTAGCTTTTAAAATGTTATAGATAAGATTGATTTCTACCCCTTAATTCAAAATCCATTTTCTACTGCCCTTATTTAGACATAAATGGAAATGAGAATAAATGTACCAAGTCATTGTTTCACATCTGATCATTAATCATCACTTATCCAAAGCACAGGCCCTGTAATTCAACCTGAGTTACTGAAAACAAATTACAGCAAATTACAAAATATATTTGTAATAATAGCTTTACTTACCCTCCTGCTTTTTTTTTTAACTTTCAGAACTACTGACATATTTTTGTAGGTCAAAATAATTTAAAGGTATTTAGTGACAAATTGAGTCTCCTTCTCAGTCCTGCCTGGTAGTTCTCAGTTATGACCTCCAGCCTCAGCACGATTCTTGCTACTTCCGTCAGTTTTCTTGTTCTTCTCTAGACAGACATACGTTCAGATGTTCTTCTTTCAAAGTATAGGATACCTTCCATGTTCTTCCTCCATCTTCCCAGAAGGAGGAAGCAGCTCACCACGTAGTTCGGATTTCACATGTCATTTTGAGACTGCTGTAGTCTGAACCTGCTTCCTCAGATCAATACATTGGAATTCTACCCATCAAGGTAACTGTCCAGGAGTTGAGGCTGAGGCCTGAGCCTTCATGGGTTTGAAGAGTGTTTTTATGAGACCACAAAGCGCCAGTGCATCCCTTTTACCACGTTAGACACAGGAGGCTCTCTCTGACAAGCCAAAACCAGCTAAGAAAAGTTGCCAGTGCCGCCGTCTTCTTTAGTTAGGAAGAAATAAATGTGTTGCTTATAAATCACCCAGTTTATGCTGACCCCTCTTATAGTCCCCCCTGTAGGCTGAGGAAGGGATCGTCAATCCTCTTGTCCAGAGAGCTTTCTCAGTTCTTTAAAAGCGAAACATTAATTCAGTTGTGACGCTTTAGCCATTCTTTGAATTGATATATATTTGTTTTTTAAATACTGAACTTACAAGTCTTATAATTTTATACATTAGTAAGTAAAATTGTTGGGTAGAGATGAGAAGGGTATGTTGATTCAACTTTCCTATCAACAGTACTTGATTTTAAATCACCTAAATCACCTAGTAAGGTAGACCCATCAGCATGTCTGTGAGCCAGTTTCCAAAAAGGATCGACTGAATACAGGCAGAAACATCATGTGCACTGGAGGCCCCGGGAAGAACAAAGGCAGCACAGGGGGAGATCGATAAATGCCTTTGCTGCCCCTTTCTGCTCCTTAGCCTGCCATGGTATGAATGCGCACCACAGTATTCCCACCATGACAGACCCTCTGAACTGGGAGCCCAAATAAAGCTTTCCTTCCTTGTGTTGTTCATGTCAGATATTTTGGTCACAATGACAAAATTCTAACCCATACAAAAGGGAATTGTTTGATCAAAGTTTATAGGCATTTTAACTTTTACAACTAATGCTAAATTGCCTTTCCTGATAATTGAGCCATTACTTGTGATTACTATTTTTGGTGTCAGTTCCTCATTATAGATATAAAAGCTATTTTATTGTAGCTTTATCAATAATGTCTTTAAACTTTTTGATGAATTACCAGTTTTGTAAATGAGACTCTGCCCAAATCAATTTGCACTTTTATGAGCCACTTCTGTTGTTATAACAAAATATCCAACAGAAGTGAGTTAATAGAGATTTATTTGTTCTCATGGCTTCAGTCTATTATGGGGAGTGAGTATTCAGTACATGAGCCCGTGAGAATGTCCAGACAACCTATCATAGCGTCTCTCATAGTGGCTGAGGCTGGATAGCTCTCCATAGGTTTAGGATTCATTTGTGTCTGCTTGGGTCTCTGCCATTATTCTTTGCTCATGTTTATACTAGGCTCTTGTTCTACATATTGTCCATTTGTTAGACCATTTTGTATGCTAAAAAACTTCATCAAAATACCGTTAAACTATCGATAAGGACAGTTCATTAGGGTTAAGGCCACTAGAACAAAAAACGACCTTGCATTATGTTTTATATCTTGGCAAGGAGACACACAGCGTTAGACTTGGCAGCTTGTGAGACTGAGGATGGAGGATCACTTGAGCCAGAGTGCAAAGCCAGCTTGTACAACACAAACATTCCATAGAACACTTTATGGAATTGAAATTCGCAAGCTTTCTACTTCTAAAATAAATGATGCATTTAGACATACATAGCTAATAATGGCTTCCCTGAACATTAATTGACAAATGATGCAGTGGTTTAGTGCCAGGACATAAGTGTGCAATTCGGATAGTTAGAGTTTGAAGAAATCTCAGGCTACCTCATTCTGCTCTGCTTGTTACAGGTAAGAAATCAAGGGCATGGAGACTTGCTTATTTGACTACAGCTAAGAAGTGAGGGTCAAACAGGCGGACAATTCAGTTCATTGAAAAACAAGTCTCTGGTCAATGCAAAGTTTGGGGTTGGGAAATCCAGTTAAGCCAATTGCATTATGGGATTCCTGTTCATTTCCTTTAGCTGCTAGTGTTACTGAGGTATTATTGAATGGAGTGGTACTCTCTGCTAAGAGGAGGGAGAGAGGCCAGTGAGGCGGAAGAGGGAGAAAAGGCAAAGGAAAAAGGAAAAGAAAGAGAAAAAGAACCAAATGGAAGGAAAGACTATGTTCCTTCTGTAAAAGCCTCTTGAAAAAACAAAACAAGCAGAAAACCTCTTTTCATAAGTTTTTATTGTCATATGATTCCCTCATCAGACAACCACTGGCTCTCCTCAGGCCAAGAAGAACTACCCATAAAAATATTCAGATCAATTTCCAGTGAGACACAAAGCCAGTTAAGACAGGCATGGATTTCCAAACACAAACAAAAATATTTTGCTGTGTCTAATATTATGTAAAATATTTTATCAATGTTTTAATCTAGGAGACACAAAAGTAAAATACATTCACTTGTATCAGGTTCTCCATAGAAACAAAACAAGAGCTCCCAAAGGCACAAAAGTAGCTTAAAGCACTGGTTCAAACCAGCAAATATGAAATCTGTAGAATAGACCAGAATGCTAAAAGCTCAGAGAGATGCTGCTGTTGTATTTCTGAAGCAAAATCACTTCTTCACTAAACTCCAGTCTTTTCTGTGAGGTCTTCACCTGATCAACAAGCTGCATTAACAACGCTGAACTTGATCTTTACTCAAAACTCTCTGGATTGTAAATGTTAATCACATGTGCAAAGTACATCATATGAAAACTAATGTTTGCCAAACAACTAGACATCATCATCAATCTAAGCTGACATTAAAAATTAACCATATTTTTTCTGTGGCTTTGATAAGAAAATCAGGGCTCTCTATATGCTAGAAAGCAGTCTACCATTAACTTACAACCAGTTCAGTCACTAATATTTCATTACATAAATTCTATCATCTACCTCTCTGCTTGCCTATCATCTATCTGTCTATCTATCTATCTATCTATCTATCTATCTATCTATCTATTTGTTTTAATATTTACCTATCTATCATAGAGGCAGGAATTAAGTTTCTCAGGCTGACCTCAAACTCACAATCTTCCTTATCAGGTTCAAAGAAAATTCCATTTTCTTAAATTCTGGCAGTTAGACAAAAGATAGCATTCCTTAGGAATGTATGAAACCCAGTCCTATCTACCAAAGGGATAAATGCCTCTCTTTATTGCATATTAGTATACCAAACCCCACATGAGCCTCCAGGCTCTCTCGGTATCCTAAGTGCCTGTTACACACTTCGGAGTCCATGCTGGCTTCCTGGCTCTTCTCAGCTCTTCTTAGCTCCTGTTCCATGCCGAGTTTCTTCTGGCTCAAGAGCTTCTGTCCCTCAACTGTCCGTTTTCTCCTTATAACTCTGCTATTTCAGCTCTGTGCTCTCTTGTGTCCTTTGTCTTCATCTTTAGCTCCCTACTATGCTACGCTACGCCACGCCACGCCACGCCACGCCACGCCACGCCACACCATACCACCACGCCACACTACTACACTACACTACACCACACCACACCACACCACACCCTACCCCACCACACCACACCACACCACACCCCACCCCACCCCACCACACCACGCCACACCCCACCCCACCCCACCCCACCCCACCCCACTCCACTCCACTCCACTCCACTCCACTCCACTCCACTCCACTCCCTCTGTTCTATTCTTGCTTCTCTCCTGTCCTGGTCCAGTCTGCTCGCCATGTTTATTCTGTTGCTTTCTCTCTCTGCTCCAGAATCTTTCAGAAGCCTCTGGCTATTCTTTTCATCGTATCTACAATAAAAGCTTTCTGCTTAGCTATGGACCTTGGCGTGATCCTCTTGTCAATTTACACATTCCTATCTCAGCTTTCTGAGTAGATGGGATTACAGGAATACACCAGGATTCCAAGATCTTTCTCAAAGTTTTTCAGGTCAAAATTGTCTAATGTAAGTGGCAGCGGAGTACCTCAGAGAAAAGGTAGAACCACTCTAGAAAATACATGAATTAGTTTTCACTTACATTCATAGGACCCAGACAAATGTTTCCAAAGAGAAATCACCAGGGGTGGAAGGATTCAGCCAAGTTTTACAGGTGAAAAAAATTATACTCTTTTGACTTGATCTGTGGAACTTGCCGGTGGGAGGGGGAAAGACAGAGGTTTTCTTTGGTTCCTGCGGTAATACTGAAAGCCATCCACATCCCAGGAACTATCTCAACACTGATAACTGGGGTGAACAAAGAAGAAAGGTTAGGTTAGAAATGTTTAACTATGGACTCTAAAATATACTCTTCAGCTAGCAAGCCCCTCTCTCATGGTGACAAGCCCCTCATTTAATAGCACAGTGGCTACCTAGAATATGCTTTGGGCATGTAATTTGGCAAGTATTCTGGTGGGATTTATGAGATTTCCGTTCAATACCCTCAGATTATGCAGGAACTCTCTGGTGGGTTCTTTTTAATGCAGTGACAGCTCTTGTTGATCTCAAAGTTTATGAACCTTTAAACCACTCAATTGACTAAACCATCCTCATGGGAATCAATTATTTTTGGTTTAAAACATATACACAAAACCAACTTTTGTTAATTCTGAATTCCGAGCACTGGTTTTGGGTAGAAGGCTGCTGTCAGTTTAGCCTGCCTTATCTTAAATATTGTCCTTCCAGCTCATTGAGGACAAATAACAAAGGGTGGCCGTGGGTGTGCGTGTTTACAGGACGGTGTGGAGAGAGCAAACGGACTGTGAGCCAGCAGCCCGTTTTGTGTGGCTTAGGAATTCTACCCTCATCCTGAGCCAGGCCAAACAGGTTCACCCCTTCAACTATTTTAACAAGTCGTTGTCAAAACAAAAATAAATAAAAGTGGCTGATTCTTTTCTGGTGCTTCCTCCAATTTGGAAGGCCTGGTGTCTTTTTTTTTCAATATCTGCTGTACCAGCAGGGGTGACTCTGGGCTGGGTGCTGTCCTGAGATGCCAGTGGGCTGAGCGTACTGCTTGCTAGTCCCGGGATAGTCAGGGAAACCATTTCCATCCACGGAAGGATCTCAGCATTTGCAGGATGCACACCACAACTCTGCTCCCTGATGGTTTTATAGGGATCTTTGACCTCAGTGCCTGTAGTGGGTGATAGGACAGTTCTTACTTTTTGGATATCTACTCTGAGTACTCTTTAACAGAGTCGAATGTGCTTGGGGACCTTTCTCCCAGCAGAGTGGTAAAGCTTCTGAGCTGCAGGTGTCGAAGGCTCCACCTGTTTAGTGAGGTGCTGGCAGAGCCGAGGCTCTCCCTTCCAGGGGCAGATGCAGGACTGGCTGCTTTTGCCTCAGAGAGTGAGAAACTTCCTCTGAAAACAGCTACACTGTAGGACGTGAAGCAACGGGACCGCTCCTGGGGTTCTGACCCATCGCACTGTCTTCTCCTTCTGCAGAAGGAAAGACGTGGATGCTGAGACAAAGGAAGATGTGCCAAGACGCTTTTCTCTTCCAGATGTCGTGTGCTGCCGGCCTCCCCTAGCGGGCTCGAGCAACTCACTCCATGGGGAGAGGCCCCCATCCCTGACGCAGAGGCCATGACTGCTAATGTGGAGGTTTTCCCACTTCTCCTGTGGGAGGTCAGTCCCTCTCTGACCCAGAATTCTTTGCGTTATCTTCATCAGGCTAGAGCAGGCACTTTCTCTTTCCCCAGTCTCTAGTCACTCTGCATTGCTGTTGTCGTGGACAATCACAGTGTGGGCCTACCCAACTTTTATTCGGGACTCTTGACATCATGAGTACACACCTGAAGTGGTCTTATTTTCAATTGTGGATAACTGTTTTCAACTCTACTCTATTGTGCTCTCCAGACACAACAATTTCAGCTGACCAGTCCCTTGTAGGAGTCATATTTCATTTTCTTTGAATTTTCAGTTCATACCCATTTGATGTTCCTTCCCCTTAGGTTAGGGAGGAACCATAGGACCACTCTACCTCCCTTGGCCTTCCTTCTCCCTCCTTTCTTCTGTTCTTCTCTCTTCCCCTCCTTCCTATTTTCCTGCTACTATTTAAGGAACATGTACTAGTTCTGAAAATTCTCCTTTTCATATTGTCTTAGGTTAGTCTTCTCCCCAAAAATATAAGCTATAAACCATCACTGGATCATAAATCAACTTAAAGTTTCAGTTTGTATTTTGTAAAAAGAAATAGAACAGAATATAAATTGCAGGGTTATTTTTATATAAGAGAGTAACAATGCATTGCACATTGCTGTGATTGTGTTGTGTGTTAAAATGGAGGTGATGGGAGCCTTTGGCTGCTCATATGGTCCATAGTGTAGTTTACATCGTAGCCTAAATCTTTCCTACTGTGGTTCTTGCTCTGAACAGGCTTAACATTTGTGGGTGTATGGGAAGTGGAATTCAGGAGGAAGATAAGGAGAAGGAGAAATCACAGGTGGCAGTTGGAAGTTAGCTGTGGAAATATTTCTGCTAGAACAGTACTGATTTAATAGCTAGTCTCAAGCTGGTGGCTTCTGGTGTGTGTGTATGTGTGTGTGTGTGTGTCTGTGTGTGTGTGTGTGTGTGTGTGTGTTGTTTATATGTGTGTATGCATGTATGTGTGTGTGTTTGTATGTGTGTGTGTTTATATGTGTGTATGCATGTATGTGTGTGTATGTGTATGTGTGTGTATGTGTGTGTGGTATGTGTGTGTGTGTGTGTGTGTGTGTGTGTGTGTGTGTTTGAATGTGTGTTTAATTCTTCATGGCTGGTTGTTTGGGAGCTGTTTTCAGTGTAATCTTACTGTTTCCACCTGGTCTCCAAATCATGCTTGTCTCAATACTTTCTCATGACTGGAAACCCTCAGGCAGTGACTTCCTGAGTAACCCCAAGCTCCTGTTCCTGCACTCACATTTGTATCCATGTGGGGCTGGGAACCACCGGACTCTTCTTCTAGATCCTCACAATGTATTCTCTCCTCTCTTCATGAACTCTGTGCCTTTCTTCCCAGGTCATTTGCCTAAAGAAATCTCTAGAAATAGACAGCAGCCTGTTAGGAGAGAGACTCTGCTAAGCATCAGTGACAAGAATGAAGTCGCAGCAGTCTGGAAAGGAGACCACACCTCTCAGCAGTGGTGGCTTTGAGCAGGTCGGCCTCTGCCTATGGCACGGTAAGCACCTGCCTGAGAAACAAGACAGGAAACAAGCCTGTGGAGAGACGGTGCTGGAAACTGATTCTCTGTGACCTTGTACCTACAGTTAATTAGGGCTCTCTGACCTCAGTTAGTGGCTTTAACTGCCATTTAGGGAAAACAGTACTGAAAAACAAAAGAACTGTTGACATTTTGTACAGGCTCCGCCCCACAGTTACCTGGCAACAGCCAGGTGTGCCTGACTCACTATAAAAGGGGCTGCTGGCCTCCTCTCTTTTACTCTCTTGCTCCTGCTCCCCTCCACCCCCCATGCTCTCAGGCAGGCCTCTACCTCTCTACTCTCTCCCTCTGCCTTTCTCTGTTTCTACTCCATCAATTCCTGTCCCCATGCCCTGAACAAACTCTGTTCTATGCTGTACCGCTGTGTGGCTGGTCCCTCAGAGAGAAGGGATGCAGTCACCCCTTCCGCCATACAGCACCTCCACCAAACATATCCCTCCTCTCTCTATTTTTATAAAACACAACAACAGCAACAAAGACAACAACCCATCCCGTGTAATTCCTGTTGAACAGGGTTTTCAGTGGAATGCCTACAGACAGTGTTGAAGCATCTGCCCCTCCGTCCACACTGTCTGAGCGCACTCAGCTTGAGCTCTTCACTACAACTCTACAGTTACCTGGATCCACCTTTCCCATCACATTGTAACAGCCACAAAGGCTTCCCCCTACCACCTGAATAGAAGATGAAAGAGGAATCCTCTGGGCCTCCTTATGTACCACAGAATTTGTTTCCTTGTAACTCACGGGAGAACAAAGGGCTTTGTTCCTCAAGCTGACTTTGTTTTCTGGAGGCTGAGGATCAGAGCCTTCTTATGCCTGGACCTTGCATTTTCTGCAGAGCTGCTGCTGCAAAAGTATTTCTCAACTCGTTGAAAGGCAAAAAAGAAACTTGTTGATCATCCAGGAAGATTTCTTTATAATTGTCTGGTTGTCTTTTAGGACTATCACTGCCAGCCCAGAGCAGGAGTTTCACTTTAACTACTGGTTCAATCAATGTATCAAATAACAATGCCTTATACTGAACTGGACTTTACAGAATGCCTTACTTCATGAGATTTAATTTGCCCCATTTTTTTTCTTTAAAATAGTCAATGAATAAGGCGGCCTCGCGTCATTCTCCCTCAGTTTTAGGTGACAAGAGTGTTCGGAGTTTGGAGTTTTTTCCAAGCTTCCTCCATGGTGTGACCTGAGTCAGGCTTGTGTTCCTTCGCCCTCTTCACAGAGCTCTGATTTTGTTCCATTAAAGGTACCTTGCAGGATCTCCTGGTGGCTTGCAGGCTCTCCTGGTGGCTTGCAGGCTCTCCTGGTGGCTTGCAGGCTCTCCTGCTCTCCGGCTAAGTAGATAACCTTCAAGTATCCTCCCAGGGCCTCAGTGGCTCGGTTTTGATCTCATCTCCAGCTGGTGCTGACTCACCGAGCATATGATATTGGGCAAGCCATTAACCTGTGCCCACACCTCAGTTCCTTCATCCTGAAAATAAAGATGACAAGAGAGGCCAGCTGCCTTGAATGGCTTGGAGATAAATGAGATGGAGCAGGGGAGTGCCCTGAGCTCCTGGGATGAGCCTCTTAGTGAATCACAGAGTCTAATTATAATTTCCTAACAGTTCCAGAGAAGTCTCTGTGAAGGCTGGTTCTTGCTTCTGAATTTCAAGAGCATACCTGCAGAGGTGGGTGCTTTTTCTCCTGATTAGAACCTGCATGTCCCTGTGCTTCATCGGGTCTTAATGGTTTTGTCCTCGCACAGTGACCTTGTCCTCATCTTCCCTGACATAGGAAGAAGCAAGTGAAAATAAGCCATTTTTGGACAGGAGTCAGTTGAGGTTTTATCGATTTTAAGGAATGTGGGTTCGGCCCCTTCTCTGACTCCAGAACTGTGGTGCAGATGAGTAAGATGTAAACAGTCTACTTGCATCCTCCAGGAAAGAACTTTATTTCCTAGTTAAAAGGATGCCCAGAAGACCTTCTGGCCTTTCCCTCCGCTCTGCCTTTGAACACAGTATGCAGCCTGAATCCAGAAGCTGCCCTTGCTGACTCTGTGACCTTTTGGACCTTGTGTGACAGCCCAGAGGGATCCAAGACTGCTAGACTGACACAACTCAGAAAATAAAAAGTGTTGCTTAAGCCCCTAACTGCCATGCCTTGGCTGGTATCTGTCTGGACGCCGATGACGATACTTTCTGTTATATGATGTATATTGAGGACAACAGGGTATGAACTGAGAATATTCTGATTTGGAATATTTGATTTTTATTTCGTGTTTATCTGGTTTTCTTCTTGAGACAGATCTGACTATCCTGGAACTCACTATTTAGATGAAGCTGGCCTTGAACTTAGAGATATCTACCTGCCTCTGCCTCCCTAGTTGCTGGGATTAAAGGCATGCAATAAGATACCCAGCTAACTTGGAATAATTTGAAATACTGAATGTTGTACAGAAATCCTTTGGCTTTATTCATTTTTTTCCTAGCCCAGCTCTTAACTCTTCCTGGTGACTCCCCAGATTTTTGTCAAATGGTCTATCAGAAGGTAGCTTTGGTTTTCCCCTTAAACCATGTAGTAGCTTTTGGTTCAGACACTGAGAGTCCTCAGTGTCCCTGACTCCACATTGTTTCTCATCATCATTCAGACATCTCTCTTTCATGCCCTGTTCCTCACAGTGTTATTGGTGCTGGCTTCATGTGTCCTTCCTAAAGGGCTTTTCCCCATCGAGGTGATAACTCTTTGGCAAAACTGTTTGGGGCAACCTTGTATTGCCTTTTTCTGTTCTCTTCTATCCTCTTGTCACAAAATCTTTCATATTTATTCTAAGAAACAATGCAGTGTCAGTCCTGAGATGAAAGGAACTATCATGTCTCTGATCTGTAAGACTTCTTATCCTCTAGTACTTTTGCCTGGCTTCTTCTAGTCTAGGAGAGAGAGAGAGAGAGAGAGAGAGAGAGAGAGAGAGAGAGAGAGAGAGAGAGAGAATGTGTTTTCTCCACATATTGGTTCTGTTTCTCTTGGTGATCTGACTAAAACATTTGGATGCAAGGTAAGCCAATAATCAAAGGCATGTGTCTGTCATGAAATAATGATGAACACATGAATACACTTCCATGATTTTTTTTAAGTTGCTGAAAATGTGGTTTCCAAAGGGTAGAGAACTCTAAACATTCAGGCACAGTGAATCAGCTGTATATGAGAGCTCCAAAGAGGTAGAAATCTCTGGACCAGAAGGTGTCATAAGATGGATTTTGGTAGATGAATATGTTTTTTAGTAGTTAGAGAAGGACCAAAGAGTACAATACTGCCTTATGTCTTCAGTCTCAAATACTTACTTACACTGCTAAATTGGAAGAAATAAATGGAAGGTGAATTAATTAAATCCATTTCATGGGAAAAACACCACAGTGGTGGAACATACTCTATGTAGTTATAGTTCTGTCTATGCAAATTACACTCCTTAGTCTCCTCTGGGAAGTTCACAATTGTTAAGTTAATCAGAATAAGCTAAGTTACACTAAGGCAGCGAATAATTACAAAAGTTCAGTGGGGTCACACTGTAAACATTGATGCCTCCATCATCTGGAGAGTGTCAGGTTTAGCTCAGGCTCCAGACTCCAGAGATCCAAACAGAAGGAGACTCCATCCTGGCACAGATTTTAGAGGTCACTGTCGTTGGGGGGTGGGGAGGGGGCGGGAGAACATGTCATAGTCTACATTGGCTCTTTTGTTCACAGTCTTTTTGTATTGCCACCTTTTTATACTATCAATATGTGTATACAATCTGGTTTCTGTAGAAGAGAGTATGGTGGGTGCTCAAAAAGTTGAACATATAACCAGCACGTGATTCACCAGCTTCACACCTCCCCATACTCGAAAGCAGTTCCTCAAAAAGAGATTTGCACATCTCTGACCACAGAATCCTGAAGGCAGGAGCAAACCAAAAGTTCATGTAAAGATAAAGAGATTAACAAACCGTGTGAAGTGCACCAACTTCACAGCATTTGGTTTTTCCATCCAGACTTTCCAGTTGTGCTGACTGTAGCCTTTTGCAGTAGGATCTGATGAGTTTTTGGATTTCCTCAGTATCTGTTGTCTTCTTTCCCTTTTCACTTCTGATTTTGTTAATTTGGATACTATCTCTCTGCCCTCTGGTTAGTCTGGCTAAGGGTTTATCTATCTTGTTGATTTTCTCAAAGAACCAGCTCCTGGTTTTGTTGATTCTTTGCATAGTTCTTTTTGTTTCTACTTGATTGATTTTAGCCTTGAGTTTGATAATTTCCTGCTGTCTACTCCTCTTGGGTGTATTTGCTTTTTTTCTGTTATAGAGCTTTCAGGGGTACTATCAAGCCGCTAGTGTATGCTCTCTCCAGTTTCTTTTTGGAGGCACTCAGAGCTGTGAGTTTTCCTCTTAGAATCGCTTTCATTGTGTCCCATTTTATGTGTCCCATAAGTTTAGGTATGTTGTGCCATCATTTTCGTTAAATTCTAAAATGTTTTAATTTCTTTCTTTATTTCTTCCATGACCAAGTTATCATTGAGCAGGGCACTGTTCAGCTTCCATGTATATGTGGGCTTTCTGTTGTTTTTGTTGCTATTGAAGATCCTTACTCCATAGTGATCTGATAGAAGGCATGGGATTATTTCAATCTTATATCTGTTGAAATTTATTTTGTGACCAATTAAATGGTCAATTTGGAGAAGATACCCTGAGGTGCTTAGAAGAACCATATTCTTTTATTTTAGGATAAAATGTTCTATAGATATCTGTTAAATCCATTTGGTTCATAACTTCTGATAGTTTCACCGTGTCTCTGATTAGTTTCTGTTTCCATGATCTTCTCATTGATGAGAGTGGGGTGTTGAAGTCTCCCACTATTATTGTGTGAGGTGCAATGTGTGCTTTGAGCTTTAATAAAGTTTCTTTTATGAATGTGGGTGCCCTTGCATTTGGAGCATAGATGTTCAGAAATGAAAGTTCATCTTGATAGATTTTTCCTTTGATGAGTAAGAAGTGTCCTTCCTTATCCTTTTTGTTAACTTTTGGTTGAAAGTCAATTTTATTCAATATTAGAATGGCTATTCTAGCGTGTTTATTGAAACCATTTGCTTTGAAAATTGTTTTCCAGTCCTTTACGCTGAGGTAGTGTCTGTCTTTGACACTGAGGTGCATTTCATGTATGTAGAAAAATGCTTGGTTCTGTGTATATATCCAGTCTGTTAGTCTATGTCTTTTTATTGGGGAATTGAGTCCATTGATGTTAAGAGATATTAAAGAATAGTGATTGTTGCTTCTTGTTATTTTTGTTGTTAGAGGTGGAGTTATGTTTGTGCAGATATCTTGGGTTTGTTGAAAGAAGATTAATTTCTTGCTTTTGCTAGGGTGTAGCTCCCCTCCTTGTGTTGGCATTTTCCATCTATTATCCTTTGTAGGGCTGGATTTGTGGAAAGATAATGTGTACATTTTGTTTTGTAGTGGAATATTTTGGCCTTTCCATCTATGTTAATGGAGAGGTTTGCTGGGTATAGTAGCCTGGAGTGGCATTTGTGTTCTCTTAGGGTCTGTATGAGATTCGCCCATGATCTTGTAGCTTTAAAAGTCTCTGGTGAGAAGTCTGGTGTAATTTTGATAGGTCTTCCTTTATATGTTACTTGACCTTTTTCCCTTACTGATTTTACTATTCTTTCTTTGTTTTGTGCATTTGTTGCTTTGACTATTATGGGATGGGAGGAATTTCTTTTCTGGTCCAATCTATTTGGAGTTCTATAGGTTTCTTGTATGTTCATGTGCATCTCTTTCGTTAGGTTAGGGATGTTTTCTTCTCTAATTTTGTTGAAGATATTTACTGGTCCTTTAAGTTGGGAATCTTTGCTCTCTTCTATACCTATAATCCTTAGGTTTGGTTTTTTCATAGTGTCCTGGATTTCCTGGATATTTTGGGTTAGGAGTTTTTTGCATTTTGCCTTTTATTTGACTGTTGTGTCAATGTTTTCTATGGTATCTTCTGCACCTGAGATTCTCTCTTCTATCTCTTGTATTCTGTTGGTGATACTTGCATCTATGACTCCCGATCTCTTTCCTAGGTTTTCTATCTCCAGTGTTGTGATTTCTTTATTGTTTCTTTTTCTAGCTTTAGATTCTTGATGGTTTTATTCAATTCCTTTACCTGTTTGGTATATTTTCCTGTAATTCTTTAAGGGAATTTTGTGTTTCCTCTTTACAGGCTTCTACCCATTCACCTGTGTTCTCCTGCATTTCTCTTTTTTCCTCTTGTATTTCTTTAGTGTAGTTATTTATGTCTGTCTTAAAGTCCTCTATTATCATCATGAGAAAGGATTTTAAATCAGAGTCTTGCTTTTCTGGTGTTTTGGGGTATCCAGGGCTTGCTGTGATGGGAGAACTGGATTCTGATGATGCCAGGTAGCTTTTGTTTCTGTTGCTTATGTTCTTGCCCTTGCCTCTTGCCATCTGGTTATCTCTGGTGTCAGCTGGTCTTGCTGTCTCTGACTGTGGCTTGTTTCTCCTGCAAGACTGTTTGTCAGTACTCCTGGGAAACCAGATCTCTCCAGGAAGAATTTGGGTATGGAGAGCTATGGTGCTATGTCAGTTTCAGGTGCAAATGAAAAATGGAAGGATTCTGTCCTAGGATGCTCCTCTGTTCCTGTGTCCTGAGGGCTCTAGGTGGGTCCCTGGGAGCAGAAGTGGTGGTCTCACCTGTGCTTACATGCATGTCATCCCTCTTGGGAGACCAGTTTCCTCCTGGCAGTATTTGGGTATGGAGAGATGTGGCTTGGGATCAGCTCTGGGTGCTGTGGCAGGACCAGCTCTGGGTGCAGACTGGAAATTATTTAGTCTGTAGTCCAACTCCCCAGCAATGGAAGCAGCAGTGATGAATGAATGTCCAAAGATCTAGTAGTTTCTCGATCCCTCAAGGCAAGCAGGTGGAGAGAACCTACATTGGCTCTTAAGGATAACATACACATCCATTAGCTAAATAGATTTAGATGGCAAAGCTCTCCTATACCTGGACAGAGAAGTGAAGCCCTACCTGGGAGGCAGATGACCTATTCACTTTGGACTATGTTATGGAATGCTATAGGCTGGAGTTCTTAATCAAGCGAACATTGTTTTGTTTTATTTTGTTTTGTTTCAGTTGAGGCCTAGCAATCCTCAGACCAAGACCCTGGTAGACTAGGTTCTGGGTGAGGGCATTTTTCCTGGCTTGTATACAACTATTGTATTTTTAAGTCCTCACATGGTCAAAGAATAAGCTAATCTCTTTCTCTTTTTATACAGACTCTCTTGTTTCCTCATTTAAAGCCAAGTACCTTTGGAAGTTAAGCTGTATTTAATGTGTAAGCTTTGTGCTGGTACAGATATGAAGTCCACTAGAGGAACATGAGAACATCTGTGAGCAGATGGAATGACTCCTGTGATTTCATCTGTTATGGGTGCTTTAGTTTCAAATGGTTACATACTGTCTTTACCATTCTTTACCACTTTGGAGAAGGATTTTCACCTGCCATACAGAGTCATAACCAAAGTACTGAATACAGTGCTGACCACACTTTTAGAAGATGGTCAAATATAAAATTACCATTTATAAACAGTGTCTCAGAGCAGAATGCTGAAGGATGTATGTTCATGGCTTGCAAAGTCTATTGACGTAAGTATTGTTTGAGGGTTTCACCACACCTTTGAAAACTTTTATATTTATAATAAGTCTTAAAGCATTAGATCTGGGCAGATACAACCCTCTGTGCTATTTGGTCTACTTCGCTGTCAATAACCCTGAGATATCACCCGCCATGTTCCACCTGGGCTATTCCTACTCCCACTGGCTGGCCCCAATGGCCGTGTGCTCATTTTCTTCCTACCTCATGGCCCCCTTCCTTCTCCTCTCTCTCCTTATAGTCTCTGCCTCAGAAGAAAAGTCCAGGAACCAAAGCCCTGTCTACCTCATCTGCCCAGATACAGGCTGTAGGCATCTTTACTAACCAATAGTTTTCAATTTAGGAGCAAGGTTTGTATAACCAATGCTGGCACACATGAGAATTCAGTGGTCTTGAAGCAACTAGAGCTTGGGATACAGAATTTAGCATTACAGTGTGTAGCAACAGACCAAACCTCAACAATAGTTTTACAAATAGTATTCAGTAAGGCTTTCAAGTATACTAGCTAATATAGAGGATATAAAAATAACTTCCCTGCTTAAACTTCATGTTTATAGACATCTTAGACAAGTACGGTCAAGGAACACATTTAATTAGAAATTAGGATCCCATGTAGATGATCTCATTTTGCCTAAATAGGTATTTGAAACAATAGTCTGTGCTTTTCTAGGAGCACATGATCAAGACTTTTTGGCTAAGAGTTTCTATTTATATCATCTCAATATTCTTCCTGGAGACAAGAAACTCCCATTGTTTTCTTTTCTCCCACAGGAAAACTTCTCTTCAGAAGAGAAACAAATCAAGGTGATAGTAATGGACAAATCTTAATAAAGTTCTATTTTGGTAGAGTCTCAAGATCATCTACCAGTGTGGATGACATTGAAATAAAAGGAAAGACACCAGCTTTCTGTCCCAAGAAGTCAAATAAACAAAGTGACAAACACGCTTGCCTTCTTTTCCTTGGAGAATGAATGTTCCAGTCAGCACCAGTCTTGGGATTTCTACTTGTGCAGCACTCTTAGGGATTTTCAAAATGAAAGACCAACTCTTGAGTAATGAACAGTCTACCTTCACAGCAAGAAACTGCTACAGGGAGCTCCGTGTAGATGGTGTGTGTAATAATTAGAAATATGAGCAGGAATTGACCTTCCAAGTTGGATATGTTATTACTCACTTTATCCGCTCAGTGTCACAGTGGGTGCTGTCAGAGAGACCATGGCTAAAATCCCACGATGAAGACTTCTCTGCCAAGTCCCATACATAATCGTTTGCCAAATGTGCCTGACATGCTCATGGCATATGCTCAGACCCATGTAAGAGCTGGATAGAGCAAGTGCTCCCGAGTTTACAGAGGATTTGAATCCTGTCTGCAGGGATGGGGCAGATTGTAATGTGGCAGGGTGCCAGTGCCCTCCAGAAATAGCTTTCTGCTCCTTCAAGAGGAGGCTGTCTAGGGTTGTACAAGGTCTTGATAACAGTCTTATTCGATGTCATTTGTTTTAAAAAAGTACCCTTTATATAGTTGTTCTAGTTTTCCTTCTGTTGCTGTAATAAAACATTCTGACCAAAACCAACCTAGTGGAGGAGGGTTTATTGGGCTTACATTTCTAGGTCACAGTCCATCACTGAGGGGAACCTGGGTAGTAACTCATGTCAGAACTTAAAGCAGAAGCCGCAGAGGAAGGTTGTCCTACTTGCTAGCTTCAACTCAGGCTGATGCAGCTGGGCTACTTGTACAGTGCAGGACTACCTCCTGCCCGTGGAATGGTGCTGCCCACAGTGAGCTGGGCCCCCGACATCAACCAACCACCACGTCGGTTCCCCATAGATATGCCTGTAGGCCAATCTGATCTGGGTAATACTGAATTGAAACTTCCTCTCAAGTGACTCTAGGCTGATAGTCAAAGTTAACCTGGACAAAAGTGTAGTAAAATAATCTTTTTCAGAGAAAACATAATGGAGCATGGCGAGCAAACGTACACACTTATTTCTCACGTCATCTGTGGCAGGTGCCCTTACCCGTAAAATTTTGTTGCATACTACTAAAGACAAAGTATGAAAAACATAAAAAAGAACAACACCTGTCAGTGTTTACGAGGTCAATTACTCTGTTACTGTTCTCAGAAGAACAAGTTGTCTCATTCCAAATTGAGTGCTTCCTGAGTGGCTTCCCATTCCTTGATTTTTATGTGTATTTTGCTTAAATTTTGAATGTCATTTTTGTTTAAATTATTATTATTATTATTATTATTATTATTATTATGTGTGTGTGTGTGTGTGTGTGTGTGTGTGTGTGCATTCTCATGTACCTGTGGAGGTCAGAGGACTAATTTCAAAAGTTACTTCTCTCTTGCCACTGTGGGATGCTGGGGCTGAACTTGGGAAGTCAGGTTTGTATGGCTGGCAAGCATGGTTAATAGCCTGAGCCACCTCACTGCACCTCACTCATTTTAACGTGGGACTGTGTATAAGAACACCTCGCCCCATGTACCCATAGAATACCTGGTATATGTGCTCAGTAGTTGCCAGCCTCCTTCTGCACTGTTCGCCCTAAACCATGAAGCTAAGGAGTAGAGATGTCAGCCTAGAACAGGAACCCTTGCGGTTCCTGAGTGTATTTATCCAGTATCCATCTTCAGAGGGGTGCCTCGTGTACCAACCATCACAACATTTACCAGGCATTTTCAGGAAGGTGGCAAAGGCTGAGTTTTGGGGTTGGTGAGGCTCATCTTGCAAGCACCAGGCTAGCCCACTCTTGCTCTACAGTTGACAAGCGATGAATAGCAATTAGAATGAGTTGATTTTATTGCCTATGGAGCAGACAGGAAAACAGCAGAGGATTACATCAGGTTACCTGGACAGCAAGGGATGCTGTTGTGAGGCAGAAGGAAACCCCACAGACTGGGCTCTGAAGGTTAATTCTTCCACTTTGCATCACAGTTCTGTACGTACAGAGTGTCAAGGCAAAGGTGAATCTCCTGGCCTTCCGCATATGGCCCACAGCTGAGCAGTGTGTTGGGGCTCTGAGCTCTGTCCCTTGGCTGTGCCTGAGTACCAATGGACACTAGTACTGCTTCCTGCCAGCATAGTGCCCTTCCTCCACAACCTGACACCCTGCACGGTCTACAGCAGTGGAGTCACATGAATGGAAGCCTGGCGTCAGCCATCTGGTGATTCCTCCTCCTCTACTCCCTGCCTGCAACAGTGAGAATTCTTCCCAAACACTGCCAAGTCAGCGGCAGAGGACTGTTGCCACCTGCGTCCTGCCAGATTGCAGTAGCATGTTCAGAGCCCCCTGAAGCCATATGTCAGGGCTGAGAGTAAAAAATATCCTACAAAATGAGCACACCAGTTAATTAATAGGAAAGCTGCTGTGTATACGTGTGTGCCTCTGCTGAGGACCCAAGGGACAGGAACATGTGAAGGACTTATTCTTGCTCTTTTAATGTCACAGTGAATTTTAAATGTGTCATATACATTTGCACATGCATTATCTAAGTTTATATCTTAGGGAAGGCAGAACAGACTGGTTTGCTTAGAACAACGTAATTATTTTATCTTGTAAAATCAGAGGTCAGAATTTGGAAACCAAGGTGTCGACAGAGACTGCTTCTTCTGGTGTTGACGCTCTGCCTCTCTCACACAAAGGTTGCTACCAAAACTTGGGTTCAATTCGTTGACTTGGAGAGACATCACTGCAATATGTCTCCATCCTTATGTGTTCTCCAATCTGTGTCTCAGCATTCAAACCTCCCACTTTGTGTATGTTTACAGAATGGGGATCCATCTGAATCCAGTGTGACTGTGACCTCATTTTAACTTGATTACTTCTATAAATAGCACTCTGGTTTCCAACTAAGTTCACAACCACTGAAGCTTAGAGCATGATCATGACTTGGGGGTGTGTGTACAGGTTAACCCACAACAAATCTGAGAAACAATGCAGTGTTAAAAGATAGTGGTTTTCTTCTCTGTTTCCTTCTCCCTCCTCCCCTTCTGTCCCTCCCTTTTCTCATTTTCTCTTCCTTCTCTTTGTTCTTCCTCCCTTTCTCTACTTTTTTCTCTTCTCTTCTCTTCTCTTCTCTTCTCTTCTCTTCTCTTCTCTTCTCTTCTCTCTCTCTCTCTCTCTCTCTCTCTCTCTCTCTCTCTTAAACACATTTCTGGTAGTTGTTTCTAGAAATAATAATGACATTTCAGCACCCAATAACAATAAAGCAATCTAATTTAAAATGGACAAACCATCTAGATACATCACCCAGGGCAATATGTGGATGACAGGCAAGCTTATGGAAAAGTTCAACATTGTTTTTAAGATATTATAAGTTAAGGCTTCAATGAGATACTATTAGGGTGCATTACTATTATTACTATTGCTGAAATTAAAGATATTAGCTATCATTGGGATGTGGATGACCCAAAACTCTTGCACACTGTTCCTGGGAATGTCAAAACAGTTGAATCACTTTGGAAAACTTTGCAGATTGTTTGTTTTTGTTATTTAAACATATACTTAACATGTGATTCAACCATTCTATTCCTGAATTTACAAAGAAGAGAAAATATGCCCATAGGAAGACTTACATGTTCATAGCATATTTGCTTATAGTTTCAAACTATAAACAGATCAAATATCTATTCAAAAATAAAAACTACAGGTTGTGGTATGTCTATACAATGGAATCTTATTCAACAAGAAAGCATAGTGAGTTGTCAATATGATGGCTATGACAAATCTATAAATAATTATTGCTCATGAAAGGAATTTAGGTAAAAGGAAAATATATATTGTTTGATTCCATCCAAGTAGAAGTCTACAAAGTGTAAAGCGATCTATAGAGACATCACATCTATCATCACGAATTGGGGTTGAAGTGGGTAGAGTAGGTATTATAAAGGAGCATGTGAAAACATTTTACGTGACAAATACAGTCACTGCTGAGATTGGTCACTGGTGTATAAATTGATACAAATCATCATATTGTACAACTAAACATGTACAGTTTGTTGAATGTTGGTTATATGTTGGTAAAATATAAGTTTGTTCTCTTGGTTAGAGATACTATTGCTGTGATGAAACACCATGACCGAACAAGTCAGGGATGAAAGAGTTTATTTGGCTTCCATTTCCACACCAAAGTTCATAATCAAAGGAAGTGAGGACAGGAACTCACACAGGGCAGGAACCTGGAGGCTGATGCTGACTGAGAGGCGGGGAGGGGTGTTGCTGACTGGTTTGTTCCTCATGCTTCGCTCTGCCTGCTTTCATATCACTAGAATACAGGACCCCCACCCACAATGGATTGGGCCCTCTGCCATCAATTACTAATTAAAAAAAAATACCCTATAACTGGATCTTATGGAGACATTTTCTCAGTTGAGATCATCTCCTTTCTCTAGCTTATATCAAGTTGACAGAGAACTAGCCAGCACTCATGTGATATGTCAGATATTTCCCTAGGTGATGCTCAGTGAAGTAGTCATTTACTTCTGAATCACTGTGTGGAGAAGATACGGTTGACGGTCAAAGGGGAGTAAGTTATCTATAGAGTAAAAATGGAACCTGCGGGGAGGAGGGGAACAGGAGCCAGAAGTGGTGAAGGGAGAGAATCTGATTCCTGGGCCAGGAAAGGAGGCATGGCAGAAAAGATGATCCTGCAGGTGCTAATTGCTCATAACAAACCCAACACCACCTCTTCTTGTGATGTAGTGCTAGCTCTTCTATATCATTCGACGCCACATTCTCAGCAGTGTATTCACCTTCTAAATGGTCTTTGTGCTCTTTTTGGGGGAAAACTTTTGTCTCCGTGTTATGAAGAAGTCCATCTACCCACCAGCAATGTGCATGAATGAATGTGTATATAAGTCAAGTCCCAGGCAGTGAATCACCCCTTTCATTGCAGTTTCCAGTGGAGATCCCTGGCATGGTAGACTAGAGACATTATGTCTTTTCTGGGCACTTTGTGAATTTCTGACCTATAAAATCCTTGACACAGCAAGACGGTTATCATTAAATGCCACTGGTTGTTTATTTGTTTTTAAGTGCAAGATGGTAAGTCAAATGGGCAATAGGAAAGAAGAGGGAGGAATGGAAATAGTAAAAGTAAAGCTAAGGTCTGGCCATAGTAGAAACACAGGTGAGAGCCTGTGGGTAACTGTTCTAGATTGTGAGAGCAGACAGCACATAGATAGGACCCTTGGTATCCAGAGCAAGGCAGTTATACAGCTAAAATACTTGAATGGAAGAAACTCATTCATCCTATCTCAAGCCATCTGATCATCTTCAGTAGCTAAGAGCACGGACAGAGAAATGCAGCAGGAATTGTCAGTTTTCTGTATCAGGAACAAAAATTTATTAAACGTTGTGTTCTGGGTTGATATTATGCTAATTATACTTTGTTTTATTTTTAACTTATTTTTATTTACATATGCTTGTATGTGGAAGCAAGCTGATGTGGGAAAAATCCTCTCTCTCTCTGTGTGTGTCTTTCACTGTCCACTCTCTGTCCGTCATTGTCTCTCTACCTGTCTCTGTCTCTCTTTCTCTGTCTCTCCTCTGTCTCTGTCTCTGTCTCTGTCTCTGTCTCTCTCTCCCTGTGTGTGTGTGTGTGTGTGTGTGTGTGTGTGTGTAGGGCACAAGGCAGAGGATGACATGAGGTGTTTTCTAATTGTTCTTCTAATTTCCTGAGACAGACTCACTGAGCCTGAAACTCAAAGAATGGAGCCACCTGCCTGGGTAGCAACTCTATTCTTCCAAAACTGTTAAGTGCCACCATACCTGGCTTTATACATAGGATAAATTAGCATTTTAAAAATGTAAGTTGAATTCTGGGACATGTATTCCATTAGTAGATAATTTTAACAGTGGAGCTTTTAACCTAATTTTGTTATTGTCCAACAAGAATCTTCTTAAGAGTCCAACAAAAGCTTTGTAATCCTGGCATACACCTACATTTAACCTTAACATTTATTTAATTGTTAGAGAAGCAGTAACTGGACTTCCTAGTGAACTGACCCACAACGAGAGCGATTTGTGTGTTGTGGCTTCTGTTAGGGAGAGTCCCAGGGCTACTGTGATATGCTGACAGTCTGATATCCAGGTCTAGCTGCACATCATTGGTGAGCTGCTACCAGCCTTTCAGTTTTCCACGTTTGGATTCTGTTTTCTGAGTTTATGGATTCTTCCACTTTATCTCTATCTTGCTTGACTGTTACTTAGAAACTTCTTTTTAAAAAAAATCATTAAATCATTTAATCTTCACTTGTATTATCATTCAGACCACAGGTTTCTATTGAATATGAAATCCACTGACTCGTACAGATGCATTCATTGCTTCTCTCCGCATGCCACTCATAAGCTACTCTATTTGCGGGTTGACAATGAAATGGTGGGGTAATTTTATGGATCTCTGACCTAACTTGAGTTCATTACCTGCTTAGTGACTGTCTTTTCCTGCTCCCTGTAAGAGGGAGCATGGTGGTACTGTGGTAGGGGGAAAAGGTTTTCCAAATCCATTCTGAGGGTTGGAATCTCTTTCGGTTTCCAATATGAGCCTCAGCAGAGCTCCTACTGCAGGATTCTTCCAAACTTTCCGAGTTGCACTATTAAACCTCCTCTTGGGAACTAGAAGACACAGGGAACTGTTTAATCACTTCATGCCCGTTATCATGGGGACTGACTTTGCAGGATGTGGGCCATGGTAACCCCCTGGGGTTAAGATAACAGCTGTGCCCAGTTGTAAAGCAAGCCACATAAACTGAAATAGTTGCAAAATTATCCTCAGAGCTTATGGAAGAAGGGAAGGATGGTGTTGAGGTTAATTTGCCAGACGTCACACAATCAGTGTGCTGTAGAATCAAGTTGGGCTACATGTTTCTGTTTTATTCTCTCGCTTTGTTAAATATCTCTATTTTTATATGGTGTGTCACCCTCGAGGAGGCCCAGTGGGAGCTGCTTGCCTTTCATGGACAGTGAAGTTCACCTACATAAAGCTGCAGATGAGACTTGGGCTGTTAGTGTAGCGTGCAACGTGCACAGAATCACATCCCCGCTGGCTGTGAGACTCTCAGCTGACTTCTTATATCTTTGACCGCCATACTTGTACATCCTGAAAATAGTTTTTGTTGTTAGAGAAGAGTACCAACACGTCTACGATGACAGGGCGGGCCTCAATTGGAGTGATAATATGAATCTTCCAGAGAGAGAAGTGTGGGGGGAGGAAGAGTGAGAGGGAGCAAGGGAGGAGGAGGAAGAAGAGGAGGAGGAGGAGGAGGAGGAGGAAGAGGAGGAGGAGGAGGAAGAAGGAGGAAAAGGAGGAATGGGGAAAGAGAAAGAGGAGGAACAGAGGGAGGAAGAGGAGGAAGAGGAAGAAGGAGGAAAAGGAGGAATGGGGGGAGAGAAAGAGGAGGAGCAGAGGGAGGAAGAGGAGGAGGGGTATCACATAATTCTTAAATGTCATCCTTTCTCCAGCTGTATTAGCATTAGCTGGTAACTCGTTACAAAGGCAAATTCTTCCACATCTCCTGAGTCAGAAATTCTGTGGTGAGACCGTTTAACGAGTCCTCCGTTTGATTCTGACCCATGGTAAAATCTGACAGCACTGCTGTACTCCAGATCATAATCCAGACAGTAACATGATGTCAAAGAAGGAGATCTCTTCTAACTAATGTCAGCTAAGCACTTGTTAAATACCTAATATACATAAAGGATACAGTTAGCCATACACTGTATACTACTTATTTCAATTACTACTTATTTTAAAAAAAACTTACTTTATTTCCACTCAACTGTGAACTTGTCTGCAGTGAATGGGATGATTTGTATTTGATTTGGCAACGAAACAAAATGGAAAACAATGCTACCCTACCTCTCTGTTGTTGTGTTCCATCTCACAAAACTTAAAATACAAGCGAAATTTATGATTGTGTCATTAATATTAAATACTCTTTTGCCGTTTCTCAGAGATATAAGAATGACCTTGTCATAAAAAAAATCAACCTTGATCCTTGTCTTTAAGCCGGTCAGTTACGGAAATAGAATGCACTGGCGCACTGCGTCAGCGGTGAATCAGTCCCAATCCCGGCACCCGAGGCTAGACCAGGGTCAGGAAGCTCTCTGCCAACAGCGAAGCGAACTCAGAGTACACCTTCCCTTCTATTCAGCTTTTATTAAAAGAAGTCCTAAGGTACTGAGATGTAGTACATCATGTTTATTAACAAAATTATTAACAAATATACAAAACTTTTACAGGTAATACTCTTACATCCACTTCTTCTCTATAATACTGATTCTGTTCAAGTAGGTTATCTACAGTATGTAAACATCCCTTGGATTGACTTTACACAGATTAGGAAAGCCCTCTAACCCATGCTTGTATCAGATACTTCTTATTTGGCGTTCGTTTGTTGCATCTGATCTCCACATTTGGCACACGGAAGAGACGTCTACGGCGCAAAAGAGGCCGCTTTTCTGGTTTCCTTCTGGCTTTTGTGAAGGCATAAAAAGCGGCCAGGAGAACAGCGCACGCTAACGTACTGATGCTGGATCAGCTCTAATGCCACCTCTCGGGTCAGCTCTTAAGTGTGAGCACAAGTCAATGTTTCTTCCTTCTCCCCCCTCCCCAGCCATCCCCCATGCAAGGCCGAGAAAAGTCTAAACCTTGTCTCAAAAGCGTTAAATAACGTCCCACCCATCTTAGAACAAGAAAGATGATTTCACTGAGGAATAATTTTTTTTATTGATGTGTGTGTGTGTGTGTGTGTGTGTGTGTGTGCGTGTTGGCTTCTGCAGATCTGATGATGCAGAAAGACAATCTGAAATGGTGAATAAAGATGAAATAGATTCTAGAGTAAACCTGTTCCCTGCCTCCACGCCCTCACCTACTATCTCTGTAGTAACGCTGGCGCCTGCCTGTTCTTGGTGGCAAAGTGGTGAAGGCCTGGGTGAAGAGGAAAAAAACAGAGAAACGAACAAAAAAGAGCCAAGCTTTAATACTTTAAACCTGGGAATACAGTGTCAAAAAATAAAATAAAATAAAAATAAAAAAGAAATTAAAAAGGTAATTGGAGATTCTGCTCTCTTCTCCTGGGTTTCCTTCTGATTATTCAGTTTAGCCTAACCACGTAAAGCTGATCCAGAGAGCGCTCTGCTGGGTCCACCCCTCCCCTCCTCTCTGTCCAACACAATATTGCTCCTGTGGTGGCCGCGCCTGGTGGCAGCCTCTGAGGACGTCTGGATCTGGGCACACCTCTGCCTCCGGGCTGCTCTCACCACAAGGGCGCGGGAGCCTCCGCTGCCCCGTAGAGTTCTGCCAGTTTGCGGAAGCGGGGTCCCCAGTCCGTGAGGAAATCAAAGCTCTGCTCTGAGTCCGACGTGGCTGACTGCAGGGAGCTGAGCGAGCCGGCCACCGAGCCGTCCCCCTCAAACATGTAGGTCTGCAGGGAGTCGAAGGGCGGGGCCCACAGGTCCATGTCGGCCTCGTAGAGCTTGGCGAGCACGTAGCTGTGGACCGTGCTGCTGACCGCGCAGCTCTGGGGCACGTGGCGGGAGAGGCTCTCGATCTCGGGGAGCATGTCCTGCCGCGTCCTGGGGGCGCCGGCCGCCTGCGCCTCGCGCGGGTTCCACATGGCCGCGATGTCGAAGGCCTCCGTGTCCTCCTCGCCGCCGCCCTCGTCGTCGTAGCGCACGATGTTCTCGTGGATGTTCTCCTCGTCGTCGATGATGTAGGGCTGCTTTCGGTGGCGCCTCATGGACAGGATGAGCAGAACCAACACTGCCGGGAACACAGAGGGCGAGATGTGTCAGCCTCCAGGAACGGTTTCGTAAGCAAGGGGGCAGAGAAGGGTGCAGACGGGCACCCAGGCCAGCTTTGGCATTTCAGACCTTAGTGAGTTTAGTTCAGGGCTGCCTGATCCTCTCTGCGAGCTCTTACATTTCAGAGCTCTGGGGGTGAAGGAGGAGGTTTTGTATCTCTTAGACTCCTAAGAAACTGCATAGTTTCATAGAAGCTTGCTGCTTTAAAATTGTGTGTAGACACACACACACACAATGAACCATTGTGAAATTCTGCTAAGATAACACAAAGCACAGAAGCCTGCTCTAGAAGATATGGATCGATCGTGCACCCTTATACAGTAATGAGTTTCATATGCATTTGCTGTAGTCTAAAAGTCTCATTAGGTGAAATTCTCCTTTTTTGGCTTTAGTGTCTTAATAGTATTCTACTATAAATACAACCATACAACCACAAATAATAAATGCAGACAACATTTTAACTAAGTATAAGCTAAAAAAAAATTGTCCTTTATGCCTCCTTCAAAAACTACGAGCACTGTGGGAAGGAACTTATCAGCCTCCAAACCTAATCGAGGAGCTATGGACAGGTAATCACTTCTGGAGTTCTCTTTAAGGGGTTGGTTCTTGGTAGGGCAACCTCTTTTCCATTGGATAGCTTCACACTCAGGAGTATTTGGGTACCCAAATTCGAGTATTTATTTATTTATTTATTTACTTACTTATTTACTTATTTCAAAAAGGACACAAAGTTGGGGATGTGGGTAGACCTAGGAAGAGTTTAAGATACGCTTTATGATTATCCAAAAATGGATGGAAATACTGTTAAAAGCATAAATGAATGACTTTAGGTCCACTAGCCCTGGATTCCTCAGAAAGACCTTTAATCGTTGAGGTATTTGTAATTTCTGGAGCCAGCAGTTTTCATGGGAGGGAAGGAATGAGCAGTGACATCTTATACAGTTCGGTATGTCACCAAAGACGCCCCACATTGTTAGCTGTGCCCTTGAAGGTTTGGATAAAATTTTATCCCAACAAATGTGATTTTTTTTCCTTAGGTGTGTTCGCTGGGGTTTAAAGGAGATATAGAGATAATCCCATTGAACTGTTTATCTTTGTAACTTAAAACATTTTTCCAGGAAGTGTGTCGAGGCTTCAGCTTTAGAACGGCTATTGATTTTTCTTCCTGGTGTGCTTTGTTACAGCTGGTGAACAGTGACAGCTTGACAGCACTGTAAAGTAAAGTCCAGTTTATTCAAGGGCGGTTGTGGTGGTGATGGTGGCGATGGGGGAGGAGGAGGAGGAGGAGGAGGAGGAGGAGGAGAAGGAGGAGGAGGGGGAGGAGGAGGAGGAAGAGGAGGAGGAGGATCGTCATCTGTGCAGGAGGAAGAGATTATGGACTGGCTAAAAGAACTCAGATCAACAGGTCTAAAGTTCTTGAAGTGTACACATTATAGCTAGTGATGTTAATACCTAATATTTTTGCAAATATGCTTACTTGGTAACAAAATACATGCACAAAAATAATGTTATCCTCTTGAATGTTTTCTCTATGTGTAAAAGTATGAGACTTGGACAAGAATTGTGGGGCTTCAGGAGAAGAGACTAATGAGAGTCTAAGGACTTGAGGGGGAGGCTGAAACCTGGTGTGAAGGGTTGGATCATGGTTTATATCTAAAGTAGCATGGGAACATGGGTTTCTAAGTGAACATTCCTATGTGTGAGACACAGTTAACACCAAACATATATTTTTAAACTCTTTATGTTCAACAATGAGGAACCGGCATTGAGTATAACAATTCTATCACGAACTTGTCCTGTGGGCTAGCAGCATTAACGAGATTAATGCTGATACAAACCAGACTGTGATGAAGGCTTTCTTTGGGTCACGACTGTTGCTGATAATGCATAGAGACCAGGGTACAGAATTCTGCTGGAAATACTAAGAAGGAAGTTGACCGGTCATTTGGTCTTAAAGTGGTAGCGATGGAATTTTAGAAGATGCCAGGAAGAAGCTGAGAAAAGTTGTAAAGTGACTGGGCATGGTGTGTGTGTCTAGTTACTGGCTTATCTGAGCCTGGGAGATCAGATAGTATGGGAGTTTGAGGGTTTGAGGCCAGTATGCACAACATAGCAAGACACCATCTTAAAAAACAAAAACAACTCCAGTTGGAGAAGGCAAAGCCTGACTGGATCCCCACCTCTCCTGCTTTCCCTTCACATCCAATCCCCCAGTCTCCTTCCCAGCTCTGTGGAAGACCACTGGCTATACGACCCTCCTCTCTGTAGTCTAGCTGCAGATTTTCACCTCTCCCTCCTCTTCTCTAACACCAGTCCTTCAGCCTCACCTCCAGCTCTGTAGCAGACCACCCGCTGTGGTCTCCCTTCTTCCGTTTCCCCACTTCCAGTGGATCACACAGACCTTGCCTTCCAAGTTCCCTCCACCCCTTCTTGCTTTACCCTGTCTTCCATTCTGGCATGCATTCCACGGGAATGCTGGGCACGCCTGCCGGGGAAGCTGGTAGGCCAGCTAGGAGGCCCACAGGCTTCAGATCTTCAGTCTCTCTCTTCTCCTCCAGATCCAACCTCCTAGGCTCGTCTCCAGCTCTATAGCAGACTACTCTCTGTAGTCTCTCCTCACTCACTGCTCTGATCCAGGGACTAGACTAATCCTGGTGGAACACCCAGCTATCCTCCTCTCTATGAGCCGCCTGGGCCTCACCCTCCCAGCCCATCCCCATTTCTAAGTGTCGGCTCCCTTAGGAACCTTAGGAACATATTTTACCTGGAATCCCCATTGGCCAAACATGTCAGGATTCCATAAGAATTTCCTATTAGGCAACATGCAACCAACATAATTCCCTAAGAACAGAGGGAGGGCAACAGAAGCCACGGAAAGAAACACTTGCTCAATAAAGACAAGACCAGATATCAGCATGTAGAAATAAAGCCGTCCCAAACCTAGGTGCCTAGACCCCAGTGCAGAACACAATCAGAGACAGAACAATATGCCCCCACTAACCCCACTGCTGGAGAGAGAGAGAGAGAGAGAGAGAGAGAGAGAGAGAGAGAGAGAGAGAGAGAGAGAGAAGCTGAAGCAGAAAACAAGGGGCTTAAAATAGCCTTTATGAATATGATCCTTAGAGAGGAAAATGAATAAAGCCCTTAACGAAATCTATAAAAACGAAAACAATGAAAGGAAATAAGTAAAAATGTTCAAGATCTGAAAGTGGAAATAGAATCCAGAAAGTAAATCCACACTGTGAGAAAACTGAAAATGAAAAATATAGAAATTGGAACAGGGTCTCTGGGCGGGCTCGCCAATAGAAGAATGTAAGTGGTGGAAGAGAGACTCTCAGGCACTGAAAACAAGATGGAAGAAATGGATAACTCAGTCAAAGAAAATATTAAATTAAAAAAAATAGGCTGGCACAAAAGCTCCAGAAACGCTGGAACAATATGAACAGAGCAAATCTAAGAATAATGGAAGTAGGGGAAGGAGAAGAATCACAGGACATGGGTGCAGGAAAACACAATCATAAAATCACAAAAACAAAATCACACAAGCAAAGTCCCCTAACCCAGAGAAAGAGATGCCTATTAAGGTATAAGAAGGATACAGAGCACCAAACAAATTGGATCAGAAAATAAATTCCTTGGGCTGGAGAGATGGCTCAGCAGTTAAGAGCACAGACTGCTTTTCCAGAGATGCTGAGTTCAATTCCCAGCACCCACATGGTGGATCACAACCATCTGTAATGGGATCTGATGCCCTCTTCTGGTGTGTCTGAAGACAGCAACAGTGTACTCACATATATAAAATAAGAAATAAACCTTTTTAAAAAAGTTTAAAAAAAGAAAGTAAATTCCTCTGAGTATATAATAATCAAAATATTAAATGCACAGAACAAAGAAGATCTATTAAAAGCTGAAAGGGAGAAAGGCAGACCTTTTAGACTAACACTCAACTTCTCAATAAGATTATACAAGTCAGAAGGACTCAGATCATCTAAACACTAAAGAGATAACAGAGCCAGCCAAGAGTACTATATCCAGAAAAATTTCCATCATAACAGATGGAGAAAATAACATTCCATGATAAAACCACCTTTAAACAATGTCTGTCTACAAATCTAGCCCCACAGAATGTACTAAAAGGAAAACTTCAACACAAGGAGTTAACACAGGAATAAGTTATCCCAGGCCAGCAAGTAAAAGAGGGAAACACACATGCACACACACACACACCACCACCACCACCACCACCACCACCACCACCACCACCACCACCACCACCAAAATGACGGGAACCAACAAACTATTGCACATCAATGTCTTCCAACATCAGTGCCTCAGTTCCCCAGTAAGCAGACACAGACCAACACCGGAGATTTGAAAACAGGACCCTTTTATTTTCAGCTAAGAAAATATACCTTAACATCAAAGATTGATATTACCCCAGGATACATGGATGTTAAAAGATAATGCAGGCAAACAGACTTTAAGATACAAGCTGTGTAAGCATTTTAGTATCTGACAAAATAGGGTTCAAACCAAAACTAATCAGAAGAGGTAGAGAAGGACACTATAGATTTACCAAAGGAGAAACCCACCAAGAGGACACTGCAACTTTTAACATCTATGTCCCAAACATAAGGGCATCCAAATTCATAAAAAGAAACTCAGCTCCAGCTGAAGTCCCATGTTGTCCCTCACAGATGGATAGTGGGAGATTGCAATACCCCACGCTCACCAGTAGACGGGTCATCCAGACAGACACCGAACAGACATGCTGGAGCTAACCGATGTCACAAGACAAATCGGCCTAACATCTTTACAGACAATTTCACCCAAACACAAAAGAATATAGCTTCTTCTCAGCAGCTCAAGGAAATTTCTTCATACCCTGACACATAGCAAATCTGAAAATATAATGTACATAATAAAATAATGTCCTGCATCCTGTCTGGCTACCATGGATTAAAGGTGGACATCAACAACAGAAACAACAGAAAGCACACAAACCCATGGGAACTGAACAACTCACTACTGAAAAGAAAATGGGTCAAGACCCAAATCAAGAAATAAATTAAAAACTCTCTAAAACTGAATGAAATGAATACACAATATCCTCAAACTTAAGGGACGCATTGAAAGCATTCTTATAAGAGGCAAGTTCATAGCACTCAGTGCCTGCATAAACAAACGGAAAACGGGAGAGACTGTATACTAGTGATTTAATCACACACATGAACGCTCTAGAGCAAAAAGATAAAATTACACCCAAAAGAAGGAGAGGGCAAGAAATAATAAAACTTAGAGCTGAAATCAATAAAAAGGGAAAAACCTACATAGGTTTTTTTTTTTTTTTTTTTTTTTTTTTTTTGAGAAAATAAGATTGAGAAATCCTTATCTAAACTAAAGGGCACAGAAAAGGCCTAAATTAGTAAAGTTAGAGATGAAACAAGAGACATAAAACAGACACTGAAAAAAATGCAGAGAACTACAGTGATGGACCTTGAAAATCTGTACTTCAACAACTGGAAAATTTAAAGGAAACATGATTTTCTTGATATTTACCACTTACCAAAGCTAAACCAAGATCTGATATGCAGTCAAACCAGACCTATAACTGTTAATGAAATAGAGATGGTATCTAAAATCCTCCAAACTAAAAAAAGCCCGAAGCCAGATGGTTTTAGTGTAGAATTCTACAAGACTTCCAAAAAAGAGCTAAGGTCAACACTCCTCAAATTATTGCAGAAAATGGACACAGAAGAAGTGTTATCTAATTAAGGAGAAGTTACTCTGACCTCACATCACATAAGGACCAAACAAAGAAGTACAGATGCGAAAATTCTCAGTAAAATACTTGCAACTGAATCAAAATGCATATTAAAAAGATCATCCACCATGACTGAGTTGACTTTCAGGGATGCTTCAACGTACACATAAATCAATGTTATGCACCACATAAACAAAACTGAAAGACGAAAACTATATGATCATCTCATTAGATGTAGAAAAGGCGTCTGACAAAAATCAGCATCCCTTCATGATACAAAGTCCTGAGGTGATTAGGGATCCAGGAGAGATGCTTTATAATAAAGGTGCTTTACAGCTACCTCAAAGCCCACACACAGACAATCTTTCCAATAAATGGAAAGAAACTCAAAGCAATTCCACTAAAATCTGGGACAAGACAAAATTGTCCTGTTTCTACATACCTACTCAATATAGCCTTGAGAAATCAGACAACTGAAAGGATTTAGAGTATACAAGTTAGAATGGAAGAAGTCACAGTATCTTTGTTTGCAAATGATATGATTTTATATATCTCTATGTATACATAAGTAAATACATACATACACACATATACATCTCAATGTCGCTGGATATAAAATTGACTCAGAAAAATTAGTAGCCTTTCTATACATACATGACAAATGGGCTGACAAAGAAATCAAAGAAACTACACCCTTTACAGTAGGCTTAAATAGCATAAAATATCTTCTGGATAACTCTAGTTATCCAGACAAGTGAGACTTGTTTCCAGACAAGTGAAAGACTTGTATGATAAATATATTAAGTTACTGAAGAAAGAAACTGAAGAAGACAGGGGAAGATGGAAAGATCTCCTATGCTCATGGACAGATAGCATTAATATTGTAAAAATGGCCATCTGACCAAAAGCAATCTATAGATTGCACAGTCAAAATTCCAACATATTTCTTCATAGATCTTGGGACCTACACAGGGCCTTCACCCTTAGGTGCAAAATGTCACCTGTATAGAAGGTTCTCTGCGTACTCCCAAAGGAGAAGCATCAACTCTTCACTCCACAGTTTATGTCCTTCCTGCTAGATATTCTGGAAATAACCCTCCAATGTCTTATTTACCCTAAGACCCAGTCCATGAGATGGAGCCCAGACCTACCATGACTTCAGTGACTAAGACCCTGAGACTGGATAGATAGCCCAGTGACCTAGGGTAAAACCAAATGCTACTTAACTGCTCTACTAAAAGACCATAGCAAGACAATATATCCTAAAGACACTCTGCTCTGCCCATAGATCAGTGCCTTGTCCAGCCTCCATCATCAGGAGCTGTTTCCTGCAGCAGACGTGAACCAACGCGGAGACCCACAGTCAGGCCATATGCAGAGTGGGAGACCTTGGAACGCTTGGCCCTCACTGGGATCTATCAGATTTCTCTTCACAGGGCTGGGGGAGCTTGGAGGAGGAGCAGGCAGACCGCATGAGAGCCGCAGGGGATGGAGGACGTCAAGAAAACAATCCCCTCTAAATCAGCACTCTGGAAGCCCAGATGCACTCTCAGAGACTAGGCAGCTCTCAGGCACAGAGCCTGCGCGGGATCCCACCAGTTAGAGTCCCAAAGCTGAAAGGGGAAGTGGGCACGTGCGCCTCTGTCTCCAACCCAGAAGCAACCTGCAAGTGTTAACCAATTACAAGTGCTAATTTTGTTTTCTGCAACAGAGTTTCACTGGGGAAAACTATCTATTCTCATGCGTGCGTAGGTCACATGCTCAGCATATGTGGCCAACAGAAAACCCGACCTTAACAGCATCCATGAAGGCCCTCTGTCTTACAAGGTCATGTCAAGGCTTTTTCCCTTTAAAAAAGTGTTTTCTTTTTAATTTTATTTTCTAATTTGTCTCTCTGCCCGTCAGTCTGTCTGCTCATCTGTCTGTCTGTCTGTCTGTCTGTCTGTCTGTCTGTCTATTTGTCTGACATTACACTACCGATCATTTGAGTTTAAAAGTATGGCTTCCATTTTGTGTTTTTATGGGTATTCTGTGTGGGAATAAGCCTGTCTCTGTGTATATATCTGTTTTTTTCCCTGCCTTTTCTTGGTTTCTGTTCCTCTTGTTTGCTTTATTGTATTTCAACGTTTTTTGTTTCTCTTATTATATTTTATTATTATCTCCTGAAGCTTATTTTCTACTGTGAGACAGAAAAGTTGGATCTGGATGGGAGGAGAGTTGGGGAGGAATGGAGAGGGAGGGGAGGAATGGATGGGAGGGGAAAACAGAGTCAAAATATATTATATGCAAAAAATCTATTTTTAATGGAATACCCCCCCTCCCCAAACCCATCAAAGTCCCTGGGTGTGTCCTGGAGACAACACTCATGGCTGTGTAGGTTTAGGCAGTGTATAAAACTAGTCATCTCTTGAAAAAATTTTTTTTACATAAAATATGTTATAAATAATGAGCATTAAATTATGTTTTAAAATCAGGTTTTGTAATTTTAGGTTCAGGTGAAGAATGTCCAGGTTCTGAGAGGAAAGCACCAGTGCTGGGCAGGCTGGTTCTGACTGCTCCGTCAGTACCGGGTACAGGCCCACAAGGTTTCTAGGAACTGGGTACACAGAACACCACCCTACCCCAGTAAATACTGCCCAAATGAACATGTTTAATTATCCACCTTTGTGTGTGTGTGTGTGTGTGTGTGTGTGTGTGTGTATACAAGTCAACCTGAGCATAAATGTTAGAGTTGTGTGAACCGTGTAATCCGGATTGTGTTCTCTTCGAAGCAGGCAAGTGTGAAACTCCTGGGATTTTATGGCACATTTACCTTAGCTTCTGTGAGGTTTAAAAAAACTGGGTCTTGGTTTGCAAGCTAAGTTATCTCTTGCATAGTACTCTGCACCAGTCTCTTTAAATCTGTCTTGCTGTAATGCTGGCCCTCTGTGGACCAACCTGGAAATTTCTCCCCCAAGCAGAGCAGATTACTTAACAGGGGAAAAAAAAAACAGCTTTTCTTGTTCTGCACGCAAGGTCTCCTAGTGCCACCTTATGGACACTTTAGGAATTGCAGGTGGACTTGCCGGTACAGGTAATGATCAGGAAGGAGTCTGGAAGGTTATTTATATTCCTTAATTGTACTGTAAGACAGAACACCCAAAATACAATGAAAGCTTACATTATATTTTAACATGTATTTTGAAAAGTCTATTCCAAAGGCCTACTTAAGTCAGTGCAATGCTGATATTTTCAACAACGAATTTCTTCTTCTGGTGTGGCCCACTGTCACTCGGTGTTTAGGTTAACTAGAGATCAAGGGTGTGTACATTCCAAGTGCTTTATATTTTTTCCGGGGAGAAAGTTACTGAAATTTAATTTTTTCTTTTATTATTTATTTATTTATTTATTTATTTATTTAATGTTTGAGACGTGGCCTCATTATATAGCCAAGGATTTCTAGACTGCTCTAGACCTTGTTCTGTAGGGAAGCATGGTCTCAAGCTTGTAGCAGTCCTCCTGCCTCATCCCGCTAATGCCGGAACTGCAGCGTATCAACACAGAAGCTGTGGGGTTTCACTTATATCAAATAATAACGTCTTCTCCTTCATTTGCTTTTCCCTAAGGAAGAGGAATGTGCGAAAGTTTAACACAGTAGGCGAGTGGAGGTGACACACACATGCAGTTGGTGTCTGGGATTCCAGAGATGGCTTAGGTGTTGGCTTTTGGGTGTCTCGTTTGAAGTCGCGGCACTGCAGCCTGTGGGCACCGGAGGCTGAAGGAAGGGGGAGACCCACCCACAGCCTGTTCCCACCCCGTGCTCCTCAGCGGATGCCAAGAGCGTCTGTTGATTTACTGCTGTTTGTAGGTGTCCACCGTGCCCGAGGGGACTTCTGTGCCACAGACAGCTTATTCCCAGGAATCCCTGCCGTGGAACCTCTCCTCAGTCCCTTTCTTGTCAGGATACTACACATCCTGCATCTCTTTCCTTCGCTGTCTGTGGCGGGTGGGCATGAGGCCCGGGAAGCGCGCCACTGAGGAAGGGTGGGCAGGGTGTGGCCTGCCTGCGTGCTGGTCCCGGCTCTGCCTGACACTTGGCTTGGGCCTGTGTCTGGACCTCTGTGATTCAGCTGTTCCTGACCTGAGGTGGATGGGAAGAAGTGATTATCATATCCTCTTCCATGTCCTTTCGGTTCTATCGCGTCAGTGTGAACTTGTATCATCTGAGAAATAAACTGTGAGGGCCAGAGTGTGCCTGTCTTCTAATCGCAGTGCCTAGCATGGTGTGGAGGTGGACCGTGGATACTTGCTAAACCTATGTATGTGCTTTCATCTTGCCAAAGAGGCCTTGAGCAGAGAGACTGCCTCCAACGTCTGTCTTTTTCTCCAAACTTCACTCTACCGCCTTTTGAAGTAAGCTTGGGAGAGGAACACCAGTTCTGAGTAGCTGAGATAGGGGGTTGACCGCTCATGTCTCAAAGCATGTGGACAACCCAACCCTCCACCCCCACACCCCCCAAGGGCGTCACCAACTTACCTAAGAGGACGAAGATGCAGGCCAGGATGGCGATGAGGGCACCCCGGCTCAGACTGACTGGGAGCATGTAGGCCTCCGGGCTGCAGGACACGGCGTGGCCGTCGTCGCCGCAGCTGCACACTTGGATGGTGAGCGTGCCCGTGCTGCTGAGCACCGGCTGGCCGCCGTCCGCCACCAGGATGGGCAGGTGGAAGACGCTCTGCTCCTGCTGCCGGAAGCCGGACCTCCTGGTCAGGACCCGAGCCGTGTTATCTGAAGGAGCAAGGCGTTTAGGAACAAAAGGAGAGAAAAGGAGAAATCCTTGGATTGACTGACGGAAGCAGGGAGGCAGGGGCAGGGCAGAGGGAGAGGGGTTACACTGCGTGCACTGATAATAACCGTGTTGGATTGGTTTGGCTCAGCCCTTAGGTTTGAAAAAATCAAGATTTTCATTTGCTTCCAGGCAAAACCCCGAGGCCTAGGAGAGCGGCTCTTTTTGTGAGAGGCTGTCTTACCCTTTGTGACATAAAGCGCCCAGGGCGAACCGAGAGCCTTCAGATCTAACAAATGTTCCCTGGGAAAACGTGACAGGGATGAGCAGGCACTGGGATCTGCAGCCCCCGCTCGCTTGCTCGCTGGCTGGCTCGCTCCTGCCAAGGCCTGGGTTGTTTTCCGCCTCCAGCCGAGGAAAGCCAAGGAGCCCACGTGGCTGGCTGGCCAAGACGGGTTATTTTCGCTATTTGGGTTGGAATTTATGTCTTTTGATATTTTCTTTTATGCCTCTCACCTGGCTTCAACCTGCTCCTTTTCAGACGCTTATGTGAACCCCGGCTTATGTGGCACAGCCTGTAACTTCTCCTGGCCTGTGGGCTGAGTTTATGCGGTTAACACGAATCTGGTGAATTCTGTTCTTTCCATTTTTAAATTTTATTCTATGCACAGGGTGCTTTGCCTATGTGCCCGTTTGCATCCCACCTGTGTGCCTGGTATCTGCAGAGGCCAGAAAAAGGGCATTGAACCTCCAGGAACTAGAGCTACAAATGATTGTCAACTGTCATCTGGGTACTTGGAGTTGAACCTTTCCCCTGTTAGAGCGGCAAGGGCTCTTAACTGCCGAGTCATCTTTTCAGCCTTGGTAAAAGTTATTATTTTTCTTTCCATTTAAAAGGTGAAATTTTTATTTAAGGGTTAATCATATACCATAATGAGGCACAGGGTGACGTTTCAGTGTATTTTTTCATTATATAGTGATCAAGTCAGGGCATTGTAGGCAAACCCTTTTGTATGCGAGGTATCTATTTGTGTATATAAGTTTGTGTGCACATGTATGTTCACACGTGTGGAGACCAGAGGTCGATGTAGGGTGTTTTCCTTGCTCTGCTCGTCATACTATTCTGAGACAGTGTCTTCACTGAGCCTGGAATCTCACCTCCAGTTTGTCCACACTGGCCAGTGAGCCTTGGGAATCCACCTGTTTCCCGAAGCTCAGAGCTAAGCTTAGAGATGTGCACCCCCGCCCCCGACTTCTCCAAGAGTGGTGGGTCTGGGCGCCGGCCCTCAGACTTGCGTAGTAAGCACTCACTGACTAAGCCATTTCCCCAGCCTAAACACTGTCCTAAACACTTCTCATTTCTGTGCAATGAGAACATTAGACAGTCGGCCCCCGTAGCCATTTGGACTTCACATTGCAGCCGACTGAGCACTTCTGTGTAGCAGCGCAGAATCCTTCTTCAGCTGAACGGCTGGGTGTGCATCTCCAAGCTCACTGTGTGGGCGGGTGTAGTGATGTCGATGTTCGTCAAATGCTATACAGTTTTAGAATTAAGGATTTTTAAGTTTATGTTTTTAAGGTACCTGGGAAGGCTTTGAGTCATAAAGCAGGTTATTTTTCAACACTGTGATCATTTCGGCAGACACACAATTTGAGAGAGGTGGTGGGATACATAAGAATTAACTCAAAAGCAAAAATCTAAGCTGGCCTTGGTGGTGCGTGCCTGTGATCCTGAAGCTGGGACAGGGGGCTGAGGCCAGGCGGACTACAAAGGTCTAGGCCAGCCAGGGCTACAGAGTGAGATCCGTCTAGAAAAACACAAATAAAATAAAACATCCAAGCCAACAAGAAGCCAATACCCTCAACAGAAGAGCTTCTGGGCATGTTTCTCATGATCTAGAATTTCACAAAATTCCTAAAGGCTGAGAGCAGCCGTGGCTAGCGATCGTCGATATTTCTGGTTCTCCTTCCCTTCGTGAATAAAGGACGATACTTTCCTCCTCTTTTTTAAGTTAGGCACGGCAAAATAATTTGCCTTAATTGATGAAGAATAAGCAGGTAGGAGCTGGAGTCTGGTTCTCCCTGCTCTCTTGCTCTGAAACCATGATTGAGAGGACACAAGAGCCACACAGCCTGGGCAGAGCTGAGTGAGGAGGATAAATAACTCAGTGTGACTCACACAATTCTAACACACTCTCCCTTAAGTTACGCTTACCTGACTCCCAGCTTTTTTTTTTTTTTTTTTTAAATCTAACCAGGTAGGGTTCTTGTTTGTTTGAACTCAAGTACCAGTTTTTGTAATCCGTACATGTTGTGTCTTATTTAATCTTCATTATAATCTCTTGTGGACTGAACGATTCCACACCTTTACTGTGAGAGAGTTAAAGCCTAGGTCAATTACAGTTTCTTTATAGTCGCTAACCTGTAGCAAAGCTGACATTTGAACTCTGGTTTCTCAGACGCTAAAGCATGGAGGACTCCTTTCATGGTGCTATGCAACTGTATATTTAGTTTCATAGCATTAGTGGTGTGTTAGCTGGTTTTATGTCTGCTTTACCCAAGCTAGGCTCATTTTGAAAGAGGGAGCTTTAATTGAGAAAATGCTGTCTCCGGATTGGCCTGTGGTTAATAACTGATGTGATAGGGGTCAGCACACTGTGGGCCGTGGGTTCTGGGTGCTACAAGAAAACAAGCTCATCAACCCATGGAGAGTGAGCTAGTAAGCAGCGTTCCGCTGTGGCCGGCGTAGCAGTTCCTGCCTTTAGGAGTGCGCCTTGAGTTCCTATCCAATTTCCGTCCGTGATGCAGTGACCTGAGGGTTGTAGATGAAATAAAGTCTTTGCTCACCAAGTAGTTTTTTGGTTATGGTGTTTTATCACTGCAGTAGAAACCCTAAGTTTCTACTTGTTCACTTAGTTATAATTTCCTGCTTTGACTTGGGTTTACTTTCATTTTATGTTCTTCTCTGTGCAAAATGATAGCAGGCAGTTACTAGTATGAGGATTTATTTTCCTACTTACCACACAGCCCAGGCTCTGCCCTCACCCACTTAACAACTAACTACTGTTAATCATCCTTTATCATTTTATTTCTTAAATCAATTTCTCTAAACCAAACTTTTATTTTTTTGTTTAGTTTTAACTTAGCCTAGATCATGAGGATTTTAAGAAAAATTGATATAGAACTCAGACAGCAGCAGTAGTAGTAGTAACAACAACAATAACAACAACAAAACACAAGCAAAACCCAGCCAAAACCCCACCCATAATTTTATATTACATGGCGAGGACTGGACTATGTTAGCCATTTGGAATGTTTTCATTAAAAGTGATAATTAGACTTTAGCAACTTTTTTGGAAAGAGAATGTTTTTCCTAAGGTGACAGCTCTGGTGTGTGTGTGTGTGTGTGTGTGTGTGTGTGTGTGTGTGTTGTATTTGCCAAATAAAGAAAAGATCAGAAAATGGTTTTGAAACTTTATTTTATACATATAATCCATTTCACATTTTGAGACTGAAAAAGAAAAGCCGGGTGTGCTGGAACATGGTGTGCCTTTGTAATCCCAGCGCTTGGGAGGCAGAAGCAGCAGGACTTCTGAGGCCACTGTAAGTTCCAATCCAGTGAGTTTACATAGTGAGATCTGGCCTCTAAAAGCCAACGCCAAATAAAAAGACAGAGGAGAGAAAGGGGCGGAGTGGGAATATTGCTTGGCGGTAGAGGGGTTGCCCAGCACGTGCAAGGCCCTGGGTTTGGTCCACAGGCCTCCCCAGCCCTTACTAAAAGGCTTTACTGTACTATAAAAGGGAGGGCAGGTATTGGAAGCACACCATATTGGAGGGAGTCCTAGGAAAAGACGCCAGTGTGATCAACTGTCATATGAAGATGAGTTCGCACTTCCCGTGGAAGATGCACTGGCTTCAGGAAACCTTTCCAGAGAGGAGTCACCTCCTTTTGTTACAGTTCTGTGTATTTGCCCCTCTTTATATGATACTGCCTCTGCGAGCAGGTGTTGGAAGTCACCTTGAGGAAATGTGCAGCCTTTTGCTGTGCGTTGCTTTTGGTGTTAGTTCTGCGAGTATGAAAGAGTGACACCTAGCTAAAAGTTTGAAGAAAAAAACCCCTGTCATTTGAAGAATGACACTCTTTACCCTGGGGATTCTGCCAACCCTGAGGAGGGAGAAACTACTGTTTATAGGAGGATTTTCCTTATGAAACGGGTAAGTGTGTCATTCAAAACTTTGACTCAAAAAACTTCTCAGGAGAGGGGTAGGAAGGGGAGACAGCTGCTGTACGAACAACTACTTAGGGCGAAGATCAGAATTTGATCTTCCGCACCTGCACAGATGCGAGGCACGGTGAGCCACCTTTAACCTCAGCGCTCAGGAGGTGCCGTCAGGATCCCTGGAGCAAGCTGGCTAGCTAGATTATCTGAATCAAGAAGCTCTGGGTTCAAGTGCGTGGTCCTGCCTCAGTTTATAAGGTAGCGAGTGATCAAGGAAGAGACCTGTGGAGCCTAGAAAGATGGATGGTTCAGGGATTAAAAGCTCTTGCAGAAAACCTAAGTTCTGCTCTCAGTACTCATTCCAGCTTCCGGGCATCTGCTGTTGCTGCTACTGTTGCTACAACCGCTGCTGCTGCTACTGTTGCTACAACTGCTGCTGTTGCTACTGTTGCTACAACTGCTGCTGCTGCTACTGTTGCTACAACTGCTGCTGCTGCTGCTGCTATTGCTGTTATTACTGCTGCTGCTGCTGCTACAATTGCTGCTGCTACAGCTGTTGCTGCTGCTGCTACTACTACTATAACTGGTGCTGCTGCCGCTATTGCCGTTATAGCTATTGCTGCTGCTACTGCTGCTGCTGCTACTGTTGCTGCTGCTTCTACTGCATTACAATGGCTACTGCTGATACTGCTGCTACAAGTGCTGCTGCTACTACTGTTGCTGCTGCTGCTGCTACTACTACAACTGGTGCTGCTGCTGCTATTGCTGTTATAACTATTGCTGCTGCTACTACTGCTGCTGCTGCTGTTATCCTTTCCCTTAGCTGTACCTCTTTTTCTGCGGGAGTGTTCTTTTACTTCTCTCTTCCTGTTTTTATTGGTTTTTAAATCTTTGATTTGAAATGTTGTTTAAGGTTTATTTTATTTTTTTCTAGGACATTTTTTCCTTAGGCCATCTCTGTCTTTGTAGAACATGTAAACATGGTTGCTCCGATTTGGACTAAAGGGAGGAAATTTACCACTGCATATTGATAAATTGATAGTATCTTTCACAGACCAAGCATCAGTAAATGTTTATCAACTAACTGAGGAATGAAAGCTGTAGAGACAGCAGAGGGCACTCTTTGTCTTTGATGTTATGTAGCAAAACCTGGTAGACTACAAATTAGCATTAATGTCCTCCCTGTTATTAAAAAGCCTGAATATGTGATACTGTTTTTGTGGTGTAGTAACTCAAAATGTCAATCTTGAGCAGTAGAAAAACATAGATAGCCATGTCCACCTGATTACCTTGGTTGTCCCTGACAGTGAAGTTGGGGTTGTTAGCAGCCTCAGGAGCCAAACTGTAGTAGAAATGTTGACCATTGTGAGGGTCATCTTGATCCACAGCACTCACTGTCTGGATCAGCTGAGGAGGGACATGAATGAATTCAGATTGAGTTGGAGCCAAAGGAAAAACAAAGTCTAGTGAAACCCTAAACCTGGAGTGCAATAGTAAGTCATTTGCCCATCAGATGTCCTAAAAGTAACCTGGAAATTCTCCATGCCATTACACGGCTTAGAATTAACTAAGCACATTCTTGATCTTGAATATGTTGATAGGTAAGTGATGAACAATGCCTAAATGCTTCGGCTGCATATTCCCACAGCGTGGCCAGTGAAAGTACTATAAACAGAAGACAGTGAAACCACGGATTGTCACAGGGTCCTGCATAACCTGTAGACCACCACTGGATGTTTGGCAGCTATGTTGCTATCGTGGAGAAGCCCCTTCTTAGGAATAACTACCACCTGGAAAGCAAATAAACAGGGCAGTGTTAAGCTATGGAGTGTGGATTCAAGGTGCATGGGCCTCAGAACATTCATGCTTAGTTAGAAGGAAGGAAGTTAGGAACAGTGTAGTGCATAAGCCCGTCAGGGTAGGAAGCAGCCTGTAGTCAGAGGTATGAGGCTTAGCTGGGGAAAAACACAAAACAAAAACAGAGCTCAGTGATTGGGAGAGTAAGAGTGCTTCCCCTTGACCCCGTTGGCCAAGTTCTGTCTTTCCCACAATATTCTTCAAAGGAATTCCTTTCATGAAGGCTATGGAAACTCATGAAAAAGCATTAAAGAAAGCAGGATGAACTAGATGGCTGGGGCATTAGTTGGTGGGCTGTGGTGGGGTGGAGTATGGAAAGTTTTGATTAGCTGGTTCCCGTTGGTATGCTCTAACACGCTGTACTACAGATGACCCTAGTCAACCTGGGCCTGGTTCTGTAAACCTGTCATTTCTGCTGGAAATGCTATTTGTCTTCCAGGACAGAAATGACTATATCAAATTCAGCTGGAGGGCCCAGGTGGGCTTTTAAGAATTTTATAGCGTGCTGAAGATCAGAGGAGCAAGGGATTTCTGTGTTCTCTCCAGATGCTCAAAGGACTCTTTGCTCCGCTCTTCGCCTGCCCGTCTCTTCAGGGATTATCCTTACTGCATCAGCCACCTTACCCAGAGTTACCACAGCCTTTCAGGGCAACCTCCTGCCAGTGCCAGACAGATGCTGGGGGAGAATAAAGGCTCATACTCCCCCTCAAACTTGGGGGAGCTCTTACTCTAGAGCGTTGTGAGGATGTTAATATATCTTTATTGCAGCTAGGCTTTATTTTGCTTAGTCCTTCTGCCTTTCCTTTTTATAGGTCTCCTAGACATCGTCTTTCAGATCTCCATCTCAGGGTAAGCCTCCTGAAAGAGTTGGGTATTGAATCTGAGGGGGCATGGAATGGAGCAGTAACAAGATGAAGGGCCAGGGAGCAGGGGAGAGAGCCACACATGGTCCAGAGCCGCATCGGCGCTGCTCACACCCGAGGCACCATCTGCTCTAGCTCCATGGAGAGATGAATCCTGTATTTTTGATTGCCAAATGTAAAGAGATGAAATGTTTCTTAGAGTGGAAAATTTTTAAGACAGATCGTAAAACTGAGAATACCGCAGACTTTGAAGGGCCCATAGACCGTGTGGTAGGGTCCATGGTGGGAGCACCCTGGCCAGCTTTATTGGCCTTCTTCTTCTGAGAGGCCTTAGCCCCACTTGTCTAATACCTTGCTTAGCGCTTTGCAGTCTTTCCTATGTGGTCATTAGTCATGCATTTCACTGCTGTGTGCCCTTCATCCACTATGAGGAAGAGGAGAACATACATACACCCAGAGATGCAGTCAGGCTAGGGTTAGCCTTATGTGTGGCTGAGGCTGACCAGTGGGATAGGCTTATGATACTGTTTCCTAACTCCAAGTCACAGATAGTCCATTTCAAAGACTTTTGCAAAGCACCATTAGAGATGTCCTTGGAAGTGGAGGACACACGTGGCTCCAAAAGCAGGAGTGGTGGTTAGATGTTGTGCTCTTGACATGGTGTAGCTCCGGCCCCAACACCTTCAAGACAGAAAGTGCTGCAGTTTGAGGAAAGAAGGGGCTTCCTTCATCGTGCTCCTTAGCACCCTCTAAGTCCATGACTAAATTTAACTTCTTTTGCCATTGCATAAAATATACTCATATTAAATCTTATTTTATAGTAAAACAAAATATGCCATTTTATGTATAGTAATCAAAAAGCATGATAGTACAAAATAATTTTAAAATCTCAGAACAGCTAGTAAGAACTGTAAAAGCCCATACGAGCTCGTCCACCTCAACATAGCATCTTCTGCACTGTGCCTTCTCTCTGACCTTGCTTCATGTGTAACATAATGTACCAAACTGCAGGCTTGTTAACGTGGTTCTTCACAGCCATTACCATGGACCTGCCTTGTCCAACAAAGCTTTTATTGTAACTGTTATTAGGTGGATCATATCTTAGGCCTTCTTGAGCTAGAAATTTAATAAATATGGAAATACAATTATCGGAGAATTGGAAAAAGCTTTTAAGAGTGATGCAGACTACTGCACCACATTATAAGAATCAGTGCTGAGGTCAGTTTGGATTTGAATCACTGCAGGGCTCTTGGCTTTTCAGAAGCAAAGTTCACTTTCTTTGGATAGAAGACAGAGAAATGTTGGGCTAAGGATGTTGAAAGTTCAAGTAAATATTGGTTGTAGAGACACAGCTTTGTGTAGAGGGCATTGGGTGAGGAGTAAACACGAGTTTAAAGCTGTATTGTAGTCAGAATCTGAGTCAGAGGTGGACTTCTGAACGTCCCAATTTTCATAATGAATGACCTTCATTCATGTGTTCTACAGGAACCTATAAGGCCACAGTATATGGTTTAAGATGGACATTATGATCCTTACTGGAGGAAGGAAACATAGGCCCGCAGGAGAAGAAAGGAGGGTGTGGATGAACAGGGTGTGCAGTGCCTGACAGACACCCTGGTATTTGGCCACTAGAAATGTAGTGCTGGATGTTTCTTAGTCAAATCATTTGGATTTTGAAATATTAGTTTAGGTTTAAGAACATATCTTAAACATATGTTTGTAGCCAGGCATGGTGGCGCACGCCTGTAATCCCAGCACTTGGGAGGCAGAGGCAGGCAGATTTCTGAATTCAAGGCCAGTCTGGTCTACAGAGTGAATTCCAGGACAGCCAGGACTATACAGAGAAACTCTGTCTCGAAAAACCAAAAAACCAAAAACCAAAACAAAAACAAAAACAAAACAAAACAAAACAAAAAACCATCCAAACAAACAAAAAAGCCGTGGTCCCAGCACTTGGGAGACAGAGGCAGGCAGATTTCTGAATTTGAGGCCAGACTGGTCTACAAAGTGAGTTCCAGGACAGCTAGGGCTACACAGAGAAACCCTGTCTCGAAAAAAACCAAACCAAACCAAACCAAACCAAACCAAACCAAACCAAAACAAAACAAACCAAAACAAAACAAAACAAAAACAAAACATATGTTTGTGAAGTTTGTAGAACTGGGCTAACTTCCATAACCAGAATATTTATTCTGCGAGTCAAGCCACAAGTACTGTTAAAGCACTATTCAGACCAAAAAATCTAATTTGGACTCCAAGTGGTTGTTTTAACAAATAAATGACTAGAACCTGATATAAAGAAATTGGAAACTCTGTTTTGTCATCCATACTTTCCAGTGTGTACATGTTGTTAATCATGAATTCAGCAATTGTGTTGATTAGTTTTATGCCAACTTGATATAAAATGAAGTCATCTGGGGAGAAGGCACCTCAGTTGGGAACATGCTTATATAAGATTGGCCTATAGGCAAGTCTGTAGAACATTTTCTTGATTAATGATTGATATGCTAACCAGTACATTGTTGGTAGTACCATCCTGAATTGTATAAGAAAGCAGGACTAGTTAGGCACGAGGAGCAAGCCAGTAAGCAGATCTCTTCCATTAGCTCCTGCCTCCTGTGTCGTGTCCTCCACTGTTTGAGATCCTGCCTTGATTTCCCTCAGTAATGGACTATTACCTGAAAGTATAGGATGAAATAAAGCTATTCCATCTAAGATTACTTACAGTGATAGAACTCCCCCCCCCCCCGAGACAGTTATTAAGAGTAACCTTTGTACATCTGGGGTTGACCAAGGTAATCCGCTTACCTGTCCTGCTTTGGCATTTTCACATATATAAGCTTCATAGAATCTGGGAAACTCTGGAGCGTTGTCATTCACATCGAGGACTTTGATTGTGACAGCAACACTTCCCACTTGGGAGGGATTGTCTCAAGAGAACATAAGGAACAATGGCGCTGAGATCTCAGTAAGGCAGAAAGACAGCTGTGCTGATCTGCTTTGTCAAGGAATGAATAAAATGTGGAAATGATAACATGCTCATAGGACATGTGTTCCCTGTTGAGAGCATGACCATGCAGAGGATGGGGCAAGCAAGTGTTTTCTGTGTGGGTGTTTGTCATTAGGGACTCTACAGGAAAGGGCAACATTTTACTCATTGGGTTTTTCTTCTTGTTGCTTTGCTTTTGGTATTCTATTTATCTATTTTAAACGGTAGTATTTTCATATATGCATATGAGTAGGCACCCCTGCCACTGCCCATGTGTGGAGTTAGTTCTGTCCTTTGACCTTCACGTGGGTTCCAATTTATACAGGTCATTAAACTTTTGAGAACTTTAACTACTGAGCTCTCTCACCAGTCCATTATTTTTATTTTTAAAAGCTTTTATGATTTTTATTTCTCTTGTAATGTTCTTGTTTTATTTATATATTTCTCATTTTTAAGATTTGTGATGTGTATGAGTGTTTTGCTTGCATGGAAGTGCACCATGTTTGTGCCTGGTTCCTGTGGAGATCAGAAGAGATTGTCAGATTCTCTGAGACTGGAGTTACAGTTGAGTGTGAGGCATTGTATGGGTCTTGGGAATGGAGCCTGTGTTCTTTACAAGAGCAACAAGTGTTCTTAACCATTGACCCAACTCTCTAATCCTATATATTTTTCTTTATTGTACAATAAATAGTATTTCGAATGTGTTGTTTTCTGTCTTTCTTTTTATAACATTCTTTCCCTTTCTTTTTTATTTAATCTTACTAATTCGTCTTTCCCTCATCCCCCTTTATTGCTTTTTTTTCAATCAGACCATTCTTTTTTATTTTTTATTTTCTATATTCTATGTTTACATTCCAAAGGCTTTCCCCTTTCCCAGTTGCCCCCCGCCACACATCCCATAAACCCTCTCCCCCCCAACTATTCCCTAATCATTCCCCTCTCCCCGCACAATTTCTCTGTTCTGGGTCTACAAAACTGGATCTAATCTTTACAGGCCCAGGGTCCTCTCCTTTCTTCTTCTTGGGAATCATTTGACTTGCTAATTGGGCCTTGAGTATTTAGGGCTTCTGGGCTTATTAATATCCACTTATCAGTGATTGCATTTCATGTGTATTCTTTTGTGATTGGGTTAACTCACTTAGGATGATATTTTCCAGATCTAACCATTTACCTACAAATTGCATGAATTCATTTTTATTTTATTTTTTTTATGCACATTAACTACATTTTTTTTTATTTTCTATATTCTATGTTTACATTCCAAAGGCTTTCTCCTTTCCCAGTTCCCACCCACCATAGTTCCCATAGTTCCTCTCCCCCCCCAACTGTTCCCCAATCATTCCCCCTCCCCCCTCCGTTTCTTTACTAAACTGGATGCAATCTTTACAGGCCCAGGGTCTTCTCCTTTCTTCTTCTTGGGAATCATTTGACTTGCTATTTGTGTCTTGAGTATTTAGGGCTTCTGGGCTCGTTAATATCCACTTATCAGTGATTGCATTTCATGTGCATTCTTTTGTGATTGGGTTAATTCACTCAGGATGATATTTTCCAGGACTAACCATTTACCTACAAATTGCATGAATTCATTATTTTTAATTGCTGAGTAGTATTCCATTGTATAAATATACCACATTTTCTGTATCCATTCCTCCTTTGAGGGATATTTGGGCTCCTTCCAGTTTCTGGCTATTATAAACAAGGCTGCTATAAACATAGTGGAGCATGTGTCCTTATTGCATGCAGGGGAATCCTCTGGGTATATGCCAAGGAGTGGTATGCCAGGGTCCTCTGGCAGTGACATGCCCAATTTTCTGAGGAACCGCCAAACTGATTTCCAGAGCGGTTTTATCATTTTGCAATCCCACCAACAGTGGAGGAGTGTTCCTCTTTCTCCACATCCTCGCCATTCATCTGGAGCAACAAAAAACCCAGGATAGCTAAAACTATTCTCAACAATAAAAGGACTTTTGGGGGAATCAATATCCCTGACCTCAAGCAGTACTACAGAGCAATTGTGTTAAAAACTGCATGGTATTGGTATAGCAACAGGCAAGCAGATCAATGGAACAGGATTGAAGACCCAGAAATTAACCCACAGACTTATGGTCACTTGATCTTTGATAAAGGAGCCACAACCATCCGGTGGAATAAAGATAGCCTTTTCAACAAATGGTGCTGGTTCAACTGGAAGTCAACATGCAGAAGAATGCAAATTGACCCACTCTTATCTCTTTGCACTAAGATCAACTCCAAGTGGATCAAGGACCTCCACATAAAACCAGACACACTGAAACTATTAGAAAAGAAACTTGGGAAGACCCTGGAGGACTTGGGCACAGGGGAAAAGTTCCTGAACAGAACACCAATAGCTTATGCTCTAAGATCAAGAATCGACAAATGGGACCTCATAAAATTACAAAGTTTCTGCAAAGCAAAGGACACTGTCAGAAGGACAAAACGGCAACCAACAAAGTGGGAAAAGATCTTCACCAACCCCACATCCGACAGAGGGCTAATATCCAATATATACAAAGAACTCAAGAAGTTAGACCGCAAAGAAACAAATAACCCTATCAAAAAATGGGGCACAGAGCTAAACAAAGAATTTTCACCAGAAGAAATTCGGATGGCCGAGAAACACCTTAAAAGATGTTCAACATCATTAGTCATCAGGGAAATGCAAATCAAAACAACCCTGAGATTCCACCTCACACCAGTCAGAATGGCTAAGATTAAAAACTCAAGAGACAACAAGTGCTTTTTATGATTTTTCACTTATCTGATTAAAACGTGTATGGACGTGTGTCTATGCATATGCATGATGTGTGTATAATTCACATAATGTCATGCTTGGCATTGTGTGTGGAGGTCACAGGACAGTTTTGTGATCTCAGTTCTCTCCTTCTATCTTTATGTGGATTCCAGAATCAAACTTTGCTTTTGTGGTAAAAGCATTCACTGGCCAAGCCATCTTGTTTACCTTAATCCATCTACTTCCTAAGCTCAGAGATTACTCTACATATTTCTTCCTCTTGCTTGTTTATGGTTATCAGTGATGTGATGGAGTAGTTGGCTATAACCCTTTTTAATAGTATTTTGTATCTGCTTTAATTTAGTCTTAGTACTACTAAAGTGGACTATTTTTTCTCTCTTGAGTGGTATTGGAATTGAGTCCTCAAGAAAAGACTGCTTTCTAAGCCCAATAATAAAGTGGAAAAGATAACTATTCTAATAGATGTTCAAATCACAAAATAGAAACACAATTATGAAGAGGTAGATAGCATACTCTGCTAAAGATCATATCACGTTAATAGCTGAATCCTGCAATATTGAAAGAAATGGTTAAAATGCCACATAAAGAGTTCATGTGGCTGGTGGTTTGCAAGAGCATTCAAACAGGTAGACAATGAGATAAGGAAGACGGTTCAGAGCCTGGGTAAGAAAGCCAAATTCAGCAAGAAAATGGAGATTTTGATGAAAAAACAAACCACTATACACTTGTTATAAATAAAAACAATATGCAAACAACATTCTGAAAAGCATCACTTTCAACCACTAGATTAAGCAGAAGAAAGAATATCATGGACTGAAGATGAATTTGGGGAAATACTGTAGTCAGGTGTCAATAATGAAATAAATGACTACAACCACAACTTTCAACAACTCTGGGACATGGGGAAGAGAGCAATCATAGGAATTTATAGGGTAGAAAATGCTGAGATATAATATAAAGGCACAGGAAACCTAGTCAATAAAATAATTGCAGAACATTCCAAGAAATCAACATCTAAGCTCAAAGGACATTTAGAGTGCTGAGTAGCTATGTCCAGTAAAGAACCTGTCATCGTAGTTATAAAATGCTGAGACATCACAAGGACAAAAATAGTAAAGATGGCAAGAGGGAACCACTAACTTCAAAAGGACAAACCCATCAGAGTAGCACCAGACTCTCCATTAGAGACTCCAAAGCCAGGAAAACATGGAGTGATTAGTTGGAAATAATCACTGAAACTAAATAACTGCCAACTGAAATTACCAATATTCAACAAAGCTATTGTTCATTGAAATGATCATAGTGAACATAAACTAAAACAGTTCTTGACCACTAAACTCACACTGTAGAAGATGCTTAAATGAATATTATATACAGGAGAAAGAAATATTGTCCTAACCATGAGAGGTCAGGAAGGGTAAATTTTGTGAAATGAATAAATAAATGAGTAGAGGTGAATGGGAAAGACCCAGTCATGCCCAATAGAGTAAGGCAGAAATGAGAAAGAAAAACCAAACGGTATTAAAATCCAGTGAGAACAACAGTGAAAACTTTATAGGAGTCAGAAAACTTATGTAAATTGCTTTAACAACATTAGCAGCAGCAGTAGCAGCAGCAGCAACAACAACAACAACAATCATTAAGACATGACTGTGTTTTACTAGAAACTCATTTCATATGAAAAGGCACACAGGCTGAAAATGAAGGATAGAATTACAAACCCCTAACAAATGAAATCTGGAAGCAAATATGAATAAAGTATGCTTTTTTTTTTTAAAGAAGAGGTAAATAATGGTAACACAAGATAGAAAAAAAAGTACAATCACTTAAGAAAATGCAATGTTTGTAGCCAGGCATGGTAGTGAATGCCTTTAATCCCAGCATTGAGGTAACAGAGGCAATGATCTCTTTGAGTGTGAGGGCAATCTTTTTCACCTAGCAAGGTCTAGGCTAGACTAGGGCTACACAGTGAGATTCTGCCTCAAAAAATGATTGTTAGTGTATATGTATTGAACATAAGTGCACATAATTTCATAAAACAGGCATTATTGAGCATAATAGGACACAAAGATCCAGATATAACAACAGTGGGCAACATCAATACACCAGATATAGATCATCTAGATTTAAAATATTAAAAAAATTTAGAGTTAAGCTTCCCCACAGATCAAATGGCATTTCTAAATATCTGTATAATATTTTACTCAACATATGTATAATACATACTTTTTAAGCAGCATATGGAACTTTCTCAAAAATAAAGTTAGGTTACAAAAAAGTTCTAACAAATACAAAAATGAGCCTAAAGTAATTTCTGCTACCAGATCATAATGCAATAAAAAACACCTAGAAATCAATAGCAAGAGAACCCATAGAAACTTGAAATAAAAATTAAACAATATATTCTTTAATAATCTTTGGGTTATTGAAATCAGGAAATAAAAAAAAAATCATTAGACTCAAAACAAAATGGGAAATGGGAACAGAACTTACCAGAACTTTGGGGATGCAGCAAAAGTAGTTCTAATACAGTTGTTTGGGTTTTTTGTTTTTTGTTTGTTTTTGTTATTTTTGCTAATCTGAAACTTGAAAAGAACAAAACTATAGTTTTGTGGATCTGCTTCTTAGAACTGGTATTGCTGTTAGAAAGGAGTTCTTTGCTCTAGGCCTTCCCAGTCATACACATATAATAATTCAACTTCTGACTTATGTAGAATTCTTTTACATAAAACTCTGAACTCACTGATGTACCTCAACTCAAGGACTAAATCATATAATCATTTATTTGTAGAACATATAATTTCAGTTTCTCCTCTGAAACATATTGTTACAAGATTTAGACACTTTCACTTTCTATATTTCTGTATTTTGTAACTCTGTGGAAACCAATAAAATATGTTACTTACTCATTTCCATAGCAAGGACGGTTATATTATGCCAGGAAAACTCTTCTCTGTCTAGTGGTCTTGCAGTCATTAGAGCACCTGTTGTAATGTCAACATAAAAAAATCTTCCCGGGTCACTTCCTCTGTCAATGGAGTATCTGCAAAGAGAGGGATTATGTACCTTATTTTCACTGTATAAACGCGAGAGCATAGCACACGGGGGAACTGAGCATACACATGGTGTTAAAGACTTTTCAGTCACCTCTGAATTGCATTGTGAATATCTGGAACACTGTGGAGTTACCATGCTTAAGAGAAACATAAAAACTTTTTACTAAGTATCATAGAATGAAATAAACAGAGCACTGAGACCCTTATGGCAGATTTAATTTACATAAAAAGTAATTTATGCTATTTAAAGCTTAAACCTGCTCCAAGAGTTTTGGAACACTATCAGTACCATCTTCTATTTTTATGTGTTTGAAATTCAGCTAAGTCTCAAATGCTAACCTGCAACTTGAAAAAGAGTAAAGCTATAGTCTCATGAGTCTGCTTCTTGGAACTGGTATCACTGTTGGGAGAGAGCTTTGCTCCAGGCCTTTCCAGTCATAAACATGTAATGATTCAACTATTGACTGACACAGAATTTATTAACCAAAGGTTCCTTATATAGGATGTTTTAAGTGGGATAAGCAGGTATATTTAGGTTGCTGGTTGTAAATAAAGCAGAGGTTTGTGCATTTACTAGGGACAATCCACTGGAAGATATCATATGATCTTCAAAATCTGTAAATCATTATAAGCAGATATTCAGTAAAACAAAGACGATTGTTTGCTCAGGCCACACACCTTGCTTGCTATTCCCACTGCCTGTATTAGCCTGGACCAATGTGCATTTTATGTAGGAAAAGTCCTTACAGGCACTTGGGCTGGACAGTCTCAAACCTCTGCAAAGGAAGAATTACATGACTCCTTCTGCTGTTGCTCTGTCTTTTGTCTCTTTAGTGAACTTGGTTGTGAGAAAGACCTGTAATTCTTGTTCACTCTGGTTTGTCAAACTGGTCCCCCTATTCACCAGTATTATCTCATCTGCTCTTCATCTTGGGAGATGGAGGAAAGCTGACTCATCAGGATGTTTAAAAATAAGGGATTTTGATAATTGATTGAGTACCAATATTTAGAGTCTCATGTACACCTTGGTAAAAGTTAGCAATTTGTTATTTTTATTTAGAGATTGTCTACTTTAGGATATAATATAATATTTATCTTGTGGAATTAAAATAGACTAATTAGAATACATATCATCTCATATTACTTCTTTGTGGCAAAAGCATTTATAATTTATTTTCCTGTAAATTTGAAATATGCAGTACATAATTAAGAAGTTACCATTGGTACACTAGATCCCTAGATCTTCCTGTCTAACTAGAAACTTGTTTCCCTCAGTCAAAAATTGCCTCTCTTTCTCTATCAGCCTTGCTGGCCCAAGCCTATGCTAATCACCATTTCATTCTTTTGTCTCTTCAACATTTTAGACTTTACATTTAAGTAAGATCATGAGCTATTTGCCTTTCTGTGACTGGATTATTTCACACATATAATGTTCTCTAGATTCATTTGTGTTACTGTAAATGATGGAATTTCCTTCTTTTTTAAAGGCTGAGTGGTATTCTCTTGTTTATATATAAAATACCACACTAGAAAATCCATTCATCTGTTGACGAGTACTTAGGTTGTTTCCATATCTTGGCTTTGTGAATAATGTGGCAGTTAACATGGAAATGAAGACGCTTATTCTACATACTGATGGTAATTCTTTTGGATATATGACCAGAAATGGGATGGCTAGATGTAGTGTTTTGAGTAATCACCATATTGTTTTTTGAGGTGGCTGTGCTAATTGGTATCCCCACCACAAGGTATAGTTTCCCATTTCTGGACGTTCTTTTCATGTTTCATGCTTTGGAGAATGGCTATTAGAATGGGTGAGGCACCTTTTAATTCTGATTCATTATGGCTTTCCCATATATTCAAGGCTCTTATGTATTATGAAAAATTGTCTGTTCAGATATTCTGACATTTCTGAAAATAAGATTATTTGTCCTGGCATCAAAATACAACACACTGCCAAAGTAATCAAAACAGTGTAGTATGGTCATAGAATAGAGACACTGATCAAAGTAATAAGGATAAAAGTGTGTCCTTTCCCCAGTCTTGAGTAGGCTAAACAACCCTTGATGGTTTTATAACATAGCTGGAGTTGGTACCTGGCCTCACAGCGTTTATTTATTTATTTATTTATTTATTTAGGATTTGTTTTTTTTTGTTGTTGTTTTTTTTTTTTGTTTTTTTTTTTTTTTGAGACAGGGTTTCTCTGTGTAGCCTTGGCTGTCCTGGAACTCACTCTGTAGACCAGGCTGGTCTCGAACTCAGAAATCTGCTTGCCTCTGCCTCCCAGAGTGCTGGGATTACAGGCGTGCGCCACCACCTCACAGCATTTATAATTCACCCCCCTACTGGAGTTCTGAGGAGTTGACCACCTACTGAGCTTGCTTTACAACTCAATCCAGCTGAAACAAAGGATGGGTTTGTGGATTTTCCCCATATAAATGCAGAGCTGAAAATTAAACTTTGAACCTTGATCAGAAACCTTTGTCTTGGCTTCTTCCTTTCTCACCCACCCATCCTTCTTCATTTCCAGCCTCCCTTTCAGGTACCCAGTTCTCCATGGCTGCTGGACAGCAACAGGTGGCACCCAACGTGGGGCTGAATAGGGGAGGGGGGAAATCAACTGAGAAATGCTGTCGTGGTGGAACTCCACAGAAAATGAAAGAAGTTAGTATCCTACAAGATGGTAAACAACAAACAACATTAGTGCTAGCACTAGCCATAAATTTCATTTTTTGGAGGCTGTTGTTGTAGGAGGTACAAAAGAAAATACAGGCTAGGCTGAGTCAGTGTCCACCCAATGCTGTGACAGCACATATGGCACATGGGAATTCTATATAGACATTGGTCCATAGCCAAGAGCTACATCATGGAAGAGGAGCAGGGTTTAAAGAAGAGAGAGAGAGAGAGAGAGAGAGAGAGAGAGAGAACAACAAAAAAACAGATGCTAAAAAGAATCCTTAGCTCAAGCATATTTATGTTGGACATAGTTTCCAGAAGTAAAACTGGTAAACATACAAATAACATGAGAAAGATAGAGAATAGGTTTTAGAAAAGCAGTTGTCCCCATCTAAGGCATGTTAACAAAAATAGATTTCAGAGCTCTCCTACGGACAGGAGGAAATCAAGAGATGTGCTGCTTCCTGTCTGGCATCTCCTGGAGATATCCTTAGTTCTAGTTACACCAAGTTCTCTTCCCTCTCTATTCTTTCTTTCTTTCTTTCTTTCTTTCTTTCTTTCTTTCTTTCCTCCCTCCCTCCCTCCCTCCCTCCCTCCCTCCCTCCTTTCTTTCTTTCTTTCTTTCTTTCTTTCTTTCTTTCTTGTGTGTTTTGGATTCATTTTTTTCAAGACTGTGTATCTCTGTTTAGCCCTGGCTGTCCTGGAACTCACTCTGCAGACTAGGCTGGCCTGGAACTCAGAAATCCACCTGACTCTGCCTCCCAGAATGCTGGGATTACACGCATGCACCACCACCGCCCAGCTCTCTATTTTTTATCTTTGGTACACCAATCTATCCAAGTGTCAATTTGCGTCTGTTTTTGTCTCATTGTTTGAATGACTTTTGTTATCCAAGTGTCAATTTGTGTCTGCTTTTGTTTCATTGTTTGGATGACTTTGGTTCTATGTTTCATTTTAAAAAATGGTTAAGACTTTATCTGGCTAGCCATCCCTGGATTTAGTTTAACTTGTTTAGAAGACAGTCTCAATTTACATAGCAGAAATGGATAACTTGTTCTACACCTTTGGCTAAGAGTCAAACACAACAGGAGAAGCTCTGCCAGGAGCTAAGAGGAGCTAAGAAGCTGCTCTGAAAGGGGCCAACAGCTTCTCAAGTTCTCCGACAAGTAAGCTGATGGTGTTTTCTCCTAGAAAAATCTCTACAGTTGTGTTTATTGTGCTCAAGAAATGACAAGATACTTTTTGTCTTGAAATTACAACTAGAAAAAAACAAAAAAGATTGTTTCATTTAAATATATAAGATGTGTGTTGCTACTTCATTTTTGTTTCTGATTAGTTTTAAAGGTATAAATATGTTTTACATGTCTTGGCTGTAGAGTATTGGCTTATAAGGTATTGGGTATGATTAAAAAATTATAACAATGGCAAGAAGAAAGTTAGCTTAAAACTGATAACTCAGGCTTAGAGTCACTCACACAATAACATATGATGTGAGCCAACCCAAGAAAACAAGTCTCTAAAGATACTTCTAAATTAGGATAATATTTTGTGTAATTCTTATCCTAGAAACTAGACTTATAAAAGATAAGATTTAAAACAGTGTCTCTTTAATGAGGTATCAAAAGTTACACTATGTTCATAGCAGACTTTATAATAGCCAGAAGTTGGAAGGAGCTCAGATGTTCCTCAAAGGAGGAATGGATACAGAAAATGTGGTATATTTATACAATGGAATACTACTCAGCAATCAAAAATAATGAATTCATGCAATTTTTAGGCAAATGGTTGGATCTGGAAAATATCATCCTAAGTGAGTTAACTCAATCACAAAAGAATACACATGAAATGAAATCATTGATAAGTGGATATTAATGAGCCTAGAAGCTCTGAATACTCAAGGTACAATTAGCAAATCAAATGATTCCCAAGAAGAAGGAAGGAGAGGACCCTGGTCCTGAAAAAACTGGATCCAGTTTTGTAGGAGAGTACCAGAACAGAGAAATGTTGGGGGTGGGTGTTGGGGAATAGGCTGGGGGGTGAAGAGGACTTATAGGACATATGGTGAGGGGGAACTGGGAAAGGGGAAAGCCCTTGGAATGTAAACAAAGAATATAGAAAATAAAAAAAGAAGAAAAAAAGTTACACCATCATAATTCATATATAAGAACTGACAGCCAGACTTTGTAACATGAAAATAATGCTTTTGACGCTTTTGACATAGATTTTTAAGAGTACAGATTGGTTAAAATTGGGTTTTACTTTCCAAAGTTATGGTTATCCTCTAATATTACAAAAGAAACTTAAAAAGTATAGTTAAACTGCTAGTGTTCCATTAGCTACAGTCTACAATTCACTCACAAACTCAAGATTTTAATTCATCCATATTTGTAATTAAGAAAAAATCAGACAAGTAGAGATTATTACAAGATTTATAAAAAGTTAATAAAATTATGAAACTTATGGGAACCTAACAACCTGGCTTAACTTCTGCCATTCCAAAAATATGTATAAAATTATTATAGATTTAAAAGATTGCTTTGATACTGTTCCTTTACATCCTGATAGTTGTAAAGAGTTTGCTTTTAGCAAGCTTATAATTTTAAATAACCTATGAAATAATATCATAAGAAAGTTTTGTCTCAAGGATGGATACATGATCTTACATTATGTAAAAAAATATTGTCTCTGCTTCAATGCAAAGGTTAAGACTTCAAATTTTTCAGTGTACATTATTCATTATATTGTGGATATTTTATTAGCTGATTCCTATGATAGAGTTTTACTGCAAGTCTTTACTCTTGTAGAAAAAGCATTAAAATTTTGGAGTAGTTGTTGCTCCAGAAAAGATTCAATGACAATATCCTTTCCAATATTTGAGGACTCAGTTATATCTTAAACAAACTGTGACACAAAAAATTCAAATAAGAAAAGATAGTTTGCTTACTTTAGGGAAGCTTCTAAGAGATGTTAATTGGCTAAGACCTTACCTTCAGCTTATCACAGAAAGACTTAAGCCTTTATTTGATGTTTTCAAGGGGGATACAAATTAACTGGTGAGGGATGAATAGCTTTAAAGAAAACAAAAGAAGCTACTATAATCAATTGTTGGCTGTTTACATGATTGCTACTCATGTGCCCACAACAGTCTTTTTACAAAAGGGACTATTAATGTAGGTTAATTTTTCTTTATCTCCAAGTAAAGTTTAAACACCCTATTATAAAACTGTTGATGTTAATAACAATTTTATAATATATTGCTACCAGGACACAGCTAGAGAGGCCCAGGTAGACAGACTCCAGCGGGAGCTACCATCGCGCGGGTAGATCCGCCAGGCTCTCACCACCAGCCAGGCCCAGGGCCAAGGCTCTGCGGGACTTCTCCATGCCCTCCGGTCTTGCACCAAGGCAGCTGGGAGCAGCCTGCCCACGGACCCTAACAGCAGTGGTCGTGGTGGGTCTGCATATTGCTACCAGGACACAGCTAGAGAGGCCCAGGTAGACAGACTCCAGCCAGGGCGACCATTGCGCGGGTGGATCCGCAAGGCTCTCGCCACCAGCCAGGCCCAGGGCCGAGGCTCTGCAGGACTTCTCCACGCCCTCTGGCCTTGCACCAAGGCAGCTGGGAGCAGCCTGCCCACGGACCCTTACAGCAGGGGTCATGGTAGGTTTCCATATTGCCACCAGGACACCACTAGAGAGGCCTAGGTAGACAGATTCAATCAGGGGCTACCATCACTCGGGAGGATCCTCCAGGCTCACTTCACTAACCAGGGCAAGGGCGGCAGCTGGAGAGACATCTCCACACCCTCTGGCCTTGCACCAACTCGGTTGGGAACCGCTCTCCCTGAGGTGCCCTCAGCACTCGCAGAGGCAGTCTCTATCTTGCAGCATAGTCAGTAGTAGAGAAACAACAGTTGAGCCCAGCCTCGCGGGAGGGTCAAACACCAGCCAGTGACAACAAGGCCAACTAACGCCAGAGATAACCAGATGGCAAAAGGAAAACGAAGGAACATTACTAACAGAAATCAAGGCAGCATGACAGCATCTGAACCCAGTTCGCTGACAACAGGAAGCCCTGGATACCCTAACACACCAGAAAAACAAGACTTGGATCTAAAATCACTGGTCAGGATGCTGGTAGCAGAATACATAGATAAATCTCTTAAAGAAATAGAGGAGAAAATGGATCAAAAGTTAGAAGCCTTTACAAGGTAAACACAAAAATCACTTAAAGAAATTCAGGAGAATAATGATCAAAAAACAGAAGCCAATAAGGAGGAAACACAAAAACCACTTAAAGAATACAGAAGAACATGGGTCAACAAGTAGAAGCTATGAAAGAGGAAACACAAAAATCTCTTAAAGAAATACATGAAAACACAATCAAGCAAGTGAAAGATCTGAGCATATCCATCCAGGTTCTAAAAACAGAAGTAGAAACAACTAAGAAATCGCAGAGGGAGACACCATTGGAGATAGAAAACCTTGGAAAGAAATCAGGGGACATAGATGCAAATATCAACAATAGAATACAAGAGATAGAAGACAGGATATCAGATGCCAAAGATATCATAGGAACCATTGATTCAACAGTCAAAGAAAATACTAAATGCAAAAAGGTTGTAACCCCAAACATCCAGGAAATCCAGGACACAATGAGAAGACCAAACCTAAGGATTATAGGTATAGATGAGAGTGAAGATTTACAAGTTAAAGGGCCAGCAAATATCTTCTACAAAATTATGGAAGTAAACTTCCCCAACCTAAAGAGAGAGATGCCCATGAATATACAAGAAGCCTACAGAACTCCAAACAGACTGGACCAGAATAGAAATACATCCCGTCACATAATAATCAAAACCTCAAATGTACTAAACAAAGAAAGAATATTAAAGGCAGCAAGAGAAAAAGGCCAAGTAACATATAAAGGAAGACCTATCAGAATAACACCAGACTTCTCACCTGAGACCATGAAAGCTAGAAGATCCTGAGCAGATATCATGCAAACTCTAAGAGAACACAAACTTCAGCCAAAACTACTTTACCCAGCAAAACTCTCAATCGCCATAGATGGAGACATCAAGGTATTCCTTGACAAAACCAAATTTGTATGATATCTTTCCACAAATCCAGCCCTACAAAGGATAATAGGGGGAAAACACCAAGACAAGGACGGAAACTACAGCCAGGAAGAAGCAAGATAGAAACCTCTCATCAAACTCAAAAGAAGATAACCTCTCAAATATAAAAAAATATAATTTCAAAAATGTCCAGAGGTAATAATTACTATTCCTTAATATCTCTTAACATCAGTGGACTCAATTCCCCAATAAAAAGACATAGACTAACAGACTGGATACGGAAAGAGGACCCTACATTTTGCTGCATACAGGAAACACATCTCAGTGTTAAAGACAAACTCTGCCTTAGAGTAAAAGGCTAGAAGACAATTTTAGAAGCAAATGGTCTCAAGAAACAAGCTGGAGTAGCCATTCTAATATCAGATAAAATTGACTTCTAACCTAAAGTCATCAAAAGAGACAGGGAAGGTCACTTCTTGCTGGTCAAAGGGAAAATCCACCAAGAAGAGCTCTCAACTCTGAACATCTATGCTCCAAATGCAAGGGCACCCTCATTCATAAAAGAAACCTTACTAAAGCTTAAAGCACACATTACACCTAACACAATAATTGTGGGTGACTTCAACACACCACTCTCCTCAATGGACTGATCAGGAAAGAAGAAACTAAACAGGGACACAGTGAAACTAATTGAAACTTTGGACCAATTGGATTTATATATATATATATATATATATATATATATATATATATATCACGCGCATCTCTTGAACACCGTAATTTCACGCAGCCAAGCTGCACCAGGCGGAAGCTGTGTGATATTTACTGGGAAAAGCATTGTTTGGCAGGGCTGTTCAAGGTGAATGCCGCTGTGGGCCTCCTTGGCTGCAGATAGGGCTGAGCTGAAATTTCTCATAGCAAGCTGTGTGACCCTTGTTTCTGACCTGTTCTTTTACTTACAAGATGTCCCTGCCAGCCAGAGGTGCGAGCATCCAGGTGTGATGGTTCACTGAGAGTTTATTCTTTGAGCTACAGCACTGGCCACGATTTATCTTCTAGAGATCCATTGCTTTGCTTTTAATCAGCTGTACAGTTATTACCTAGATACACTAAAGAATTAACCTCCCAAAAATTTATATTATTTGTATGGTTAGCTGGATTTGGCACTCTGACATGGAAACCTTCAGTTAAGTAAAGTTTCAAAGTAAGCCTGAGGGAGTCTCACAAGAAGATAGCAAACATAGTGTAATCTCTGACTCTTGAATTTTGACTACAGAGGGACGCGATGACCTTGTGTGTAATCTCTAACGTTCATACTCATGGTAACCATTCTTTGTAAACATTTCACTGGATACATTTTTTCTTTAGTAATGTAATACCAACTTGAGGGTGTATAAAAGTTCCTGCCTCAGAACAGTAAAGTGCATTCAGACGCATTCAGATCTTGTGTGTGTCTGTCTGTCATTCGCCGGACCTGTACCTTCCTGCATACCAAAGACCCTGATTCCCCATGGGAGTGTGTGTTCCGACTGAGTCGGTCCGTGGCATATATATATGTATATATATATACGTATATATATATATATATATATGTATGTATATATATGTATATATATGTATATATACATATATATACACATACATATGTATATGTATATATATGTGTATACACACACACACACACACACATATATATATATACATATATATATATATATATATATATATATATATAAAACTTTTCATCCTAAAGCAAAAGAATATACCTTTTTCTCAGCACCGCATGGTACCTTCTCCAAAATTGATCATATAATTGGTCACAAGACAGATGTCAACAAATACAAGCAGATCGAGCTAATCCCATGCCTCCTATCAGATCACCATGGAGTAAGAGTGGTCTTCAATAGCAACAAAAACAACAGAAAGCCCACATACACATGGAAACTGAACAATACTCTACTCAATGACACCTTGGTCAAGGAAGAAATAAAAAAAAATTAAAGACTTTTTAGAATTCAATGAAAATGAAGGTACAACCTACCCAAATGTATGGGGCACAATTAAAGCAGTGCTAAGAGGAAAACTCATAGCTTTAAGTGCATCCAAAAAGAAACTGGAGAGAGCATACACTAGCAGCTTAATGGCATACCTTAAAGCCCTGGAAGAAAAAGGAGTTAATTTACCCAGGAGGAGTAGAAGACAGGAAATCATCAAACTCAGGGCTGAAATCAATCAAGTTGAAACAAAGGGAACCATACAAAGAATCAACAAAACCAGGAGCTTGTTCTTTGAGAAAATCAACAAGATAGATAAACCCTTAGCCAGACTAACCAAAGGACACAGAGACAGTCTCCAAATTAACAAAATTAGAAATGAAAAGGGGGACATAACAACAGAAACTGAGGAAATTAAAAAAATCATCAGATCCTACTACAAAGGTCTATACTCAACACAACTGGAGAATCTGGAGGAAATGGACAATTTCCTAGACAGATACCAAATACCAAAATTAAATCAGGATCAATTAGATCAGCTAAATAGTCCCATAACCCCTAAAGAAATAGAAGGGGTTATAGAAAACCTCCCAACCAAAAAACGTACGGGACCAGATGGTTTTAGTGCAGAATTCTACCAGACATTCAAAGAAGACTTAACACCAATACTCTTTCAAGCTATTCCACAAATAGAAACAGAAGGGACACTGCCCAACTCGTTCTTTGAAGCCACAATTACGCTGGTAACAAAACCACACAAAAATCCAACAACGAAAGAGAGAACTACAGGACAATTTCCCTTATGAATATCAATGCAAAAATACTGAATAAAATTCTTGCCAACCAAATCCAAGAGCACATCAAAATGATCATTCACCATGATCAAGTAGGCTTTATCCCAGGGATGCAGGGATGGTTCAATATACGGAAATCCATCAATGTAATCCACTACATAAATAAACTAAAAGAAAAAAACCACATGGTCATCTCCTTAGATGCTGAAAAAGCATTAGACAAAATTCAGCATCCTTTCATGCTAAAAGTCTTGGAAAGAGCATGAATTCAAGGCCCATACCTTAACATAGTAAAAGCAATCTACAGAAAACCAGTAGCCAACATCAAAATAAATGGAGAGAAACTTGAAGCAATCCCACTAAAATCAGGGACTAGACAAGGCTGCCCTCTCTCTCCAAATCTTTTCAATATAGTACTTGATGTTCTAGTGAGAGCAATTAGCCAACGTAAGGAAGTCAAAGGGATACAAATTGGAAAGGAAGAAGTTAAACTATCATTATTTGCAGATGATATAGTTTACTTAAGCGACCCAAAAAAACTCCACCAGAGAACTTCTACAGCTGATAAACAACTTTGGCAAAGTGGCTGGTTATAAAATTAACTCAAGCAAATCAGTAGCCTTCTTGTACTCAAAGGACAAGCAGGCTGAGAAAGAAGTTAGGGAAATAACACCCTTCACAATAGCCACAAACAACATAAAGTAGCTTGGAGTGACTCTAAACAAACAGGCGAAAGATCTGTATGACAGGAACTTCAAGTTCTTGAAGAAAGAAATGGAGGAAGACCTCAGAAGATGGAAAAATATTTCTTGCTCCTGGATTGGCAGGATCAATATAGTAAAAATGACCATCTTGCCAAAAGCATTCTACAGATTCAATGCAATCCCCATCAAAATCCCAACTCAATTCTTCATAGATCTAGAAAGAGCAATTCCCAAATTTATCTGGAGCAACAAAAAACCCAGGATAGCTAAAACTATTCTCAACAATAAAAGGACTTCTGGGGGAACCAATATCCCTGACTTCAAGCAGTACTACAGAGCAATTGTGTTAAAAACTGCATGGTATTGGTACAGCAACAGGCAGGTAGATCAATGGAATAGGATTGAAGACCCAGAAATCAACCCACAGACTTATGGTCACTTGATCTTTGGTAAAGGAGCTATAAGCATCCAGTGGAAAAAAGATAGCCTTTTCAACAAATGGTGCTGGTTCAACTGGAGGTCAACATGCAGAAGAATGCGAATTGACCCACTCTTATCTCCTTGTACTAAGATCAACTCCAAGTGGATCAAGGACCTCCACATAAAACCAGACACACTGAAACTATTAGAAAAGAAACTTGGGAAGACCCTGGAGGACATTGGCACAGGGGGAAACTTCCTGAACAGAACACCAATAGCTTATGCTCTAAGATCAAGAATTGACAAATGGGACCTCATAAAATTACAAAGTTTCTGTAAGGCAAAGGACACTGTCAGAAGGATAAAATGGCAACCAACAAATTGGGAAAAGATCTTCACCAACCCCACATCTGACAGAGGGCTAATATCCAATATATATAAAGAACTCAAGAAGTTAGACCCCAAAGAACCAAATAACCCTATCAAAAAATGGGGTACAGAGCTAAACAACGAATTTTCACCAGAAGAAATTTGGATGGCTGAGAAACACCTTAAGAGATGTTCAACATCATTAGTCATCAGGGAAATGCAAATCAAAACAATACTGAGATTCCACCTCACACCAGTCAGAATGGCTAAGATTAAAAACTCAAGAGACAACAAGTGCTGGCGGGGATGTGGAGAAAGAGGAACACTCCTCCACTGTTGGTGGGATTGCAAAATGGTAAAACTGCTCTGGAAATCAGTTTGGCTGTTCCTCAGAAAATTGGGCATGTCACTTCCAGAGGACCCTGGCATACCACTCCTGGACATATACCCAGAGGATTCCCCTGCATACAATAAAGACACATGCTCCACTATGTTCATAGCAGCCTTGTTTATAATAGCCAGAAATTGGAAGGAGCCCAGATATTCCTCAAAGGAGGAATGGGTACAGAAAATGTGGTATATTTATTCAATGGAATACTACTCAGCAATTAAAAATAATGAATTCATGCAATTTGTAGGTAAATGGTTAGATCTGGACAATATCATCCTAAGTGAGCTATCCCAATCACAAAAGAATACACATGAAATGCAATCACTGATAAGTGGATATTAATGAGCCCAGAAGCCCTAAATACTCAAGGCACAATTAGCAATTCAAATGATTCACAAGAAGAAGAAATGAGAGTACCCTGGGCCTGAAAAGATTGGATCCAGTTTTGTAGATCCAGTACTGAGAAATTGTGTGTGTGGGGGAGGGATGATTGGGTAATAGTTGGGGGGGAGAGGACTTATGGGACGTATGGTGGGGGCGATCTGGGAAAGGGGAAAGCCTTTGGAATGTAAACAAATATATAGTAAATAAAAAAATAAATAAAAAATAAAAAAGGAAAAAAATTAAAGATTAAACAAAGCCAAAAATTTAACTGAAGTTTAAAAGCTAAAAAAATTTATAAGATAAAATCATAAAAATATTTTAGAAAAAATGCCTTAAAAACTGATGAAACATTTATTCCTTATTTCCAAACAACAATTAAATTGGGTATTACAAAATTCTGATATTTGGCCTATTATATGACAAACTTTTTAGACAAAATTGGTAATCATCCAAAAGACAAGTTGTTACAATTTGCTTCTATAAATGCTTATATATATATATATCCAATAGAAAAAGTGCTTATTATATTTACAGATGATTCATCTAATAAGAAAACAACATGTATAATTGGTTCACATGTTTATTCTCTTGAGTTCCCCCCCACTTCACTAAAAATTAAATTATGTGTTATAGCCACTGTTTAAAATGTTAAAATATCAAATTTTTAATTTCTATATAGATATAGCCAAGCTCATAGCTTACAATTGTGTCAAATTGTTCCTTTTCTTCATACCGCTAATTCTCATATTTTACAATTATTTATGCAAAATACAACTCAAATTAAGAGAAAATACTGTTATTTAAAGGGCTGCCTTTGGACATTTAAGAGCTCATACTAGATTGCCTAGACAGACCTCTTAGGGAAAGGTCACAATAGATCTATATACCAGAAAGATTATAGGCCTTGCATAAGAACAACTGACCATACAATCTCATTGTTTACATCATCAAGATAATAATAGTTTGAGACAATAATTTGGTATTTCTAGACAATATACATGTCAAATTGTAAATACTTGTTCTCAGTGTTCTCAGATTCTACCTGTACCACATAAGGGTGTTAACCCTCAAAGACTTATACCTAATCAATTATGACAAATAGACGGTACTCATATTCTGATTTTAGAAAATTAAAATATACAGATGTGACTATTGATACCTTTTCAGGCCTTTTAGTTACAACTGCTTTAACGAAAAATAACTAAAAATATAATCAGTCATTGCCTACATTATTTCTCTATGCTTGCTGCTCCAAATCAGATTAAACAGATAATAGAACTGGCTATTACAGTCAAGCATTTGAGATGTTTTGTAAGCAATTTAATATTACCCATATCACTGATACCATTTATAATTCTCAAAGGACAAGGTAATGTAAAACTTTAAAACAATGTCTTCTTAAAAGACAAAAAAGAAGAATTATATCCCCATATACCACATTATTTAAATCATGCTTTTTATTTAAAAAAATTAAATTTGGATGCCAAGGAATTCTCTGCTGAGTGTCTATGGCACCTTATAACTATGCATACTTATGCCTAGGTGAAATGGAAGGATCGACTTTCTGACATATGGCGTGATCCTGATCAAGTATTTAGTATGGGGAAGAGGGCATGTTTGCGTTTTTCTGCAGGATGCTACAGGAATGTGCTAGCTGCCAGAGTGATTGGTGAGACATGCTAAAGCTGGGACAAAGAGTGATGTCGACCTGTGATCTTGCTGAGTGCCCTGACAATGGTGACAGGAAAGCCATATTGGACATATGTTCTTGACCCACCTTAGCTTGCCTATATCCCAAATTGGACAAGCTGTCTTGCTTCAAGCTTTTAGACTTCGTGGGAAAGAAAACATGGAGACTGTAGAAACTGACTTAGAAAAATTAATCAAAAAGAGAAGTTATAATGACTCTTCTCTTTCCTTTAATGTGACCAGTTATTCTGACTCCATCATGGATTGGTCTAGAAATCAATCCAATATTAGAAATACCAATGATGAAGGTGGGTCAAAATCCCTATCAGCCAGTTCAATTAACTTGGAGTGTAGTCTCCACTGTTACTGGAGAGCAAGTGTTTTCTATCAATTCTCAAAGCCACTCCTCATACACCTGGTGGACAGACTTTGTGTTTGATTTTTGCCAATTAGCAGCTGAATTGAATATCTGGGACATCACCACAGACAACTTTAATCTTGTTGCTTTTAACTTGTTGACGCTGGTTGCCTTCACTCAGGATAGCTTTCAGCTATTCACCTTGGCAGTTGTTCATTGGTATGAAGAAATGCATTGAGTGCATAGTCATATGTCCTTCGTGGCTTTGGTCTGAATGGGAAAGAGTGTGCTTTTGACGGCTGGTGGGCAGGGATGAACAACCATGTTCTTGAGCTCCTATTGACTTAATCCAGAGACAAACACCAAAAAAGCTGTGCTTGCTCTCCAAGACGGGTAAGAAGGAGCAATATAGATATGGATCTAAGACAGACACAGCTGCCTAGCCACTCTATTCCCTAGATGGGATCATGGAAAACAAATAAACCTTGTGCCCCTGTCCGGCTCATCTTTAAAAAAACAAAAAAGGGAGAATTGTGCCCTTCCCCCAGCCGTGGATAGGCTAAACAACCCCCTGGATAATTTTAAAACCTGGCCCTCCCAGCATTTCCAATTCCCACCCCTACAGGATCTTTGAGGAGTTGACTGCCTGCTGAGCTTTACAATTTCAATCCAGATGAAACAAATGATGGATTTGTGGGGTTTCCCTATATAAACACAGAGCTGAAAATTACACTTTGTGCCTTGATCAGAAACCGTCGTCTTGGCTTCCTCCTTCTCTCACCCACCCATCTTTTTTCATTTCCAGACTCCCTTTCAGGTACCCAGTTCTCTGTGGTTGCTGGACAGCTACATAAAAGCCTAGAAACGAATGGATATATGTTGGGAGCATAAATGTCCTTGTGCCCACAGATCTCCAGTAAACCCAGAAATATTAAGCACCCAGGATTGTTCTTTCAAAGGGAAGGACATACAACTTGTTGTTTCAGAAAGGTGGGAATTGGAGGTGAGTGATTAACAGCCTGGTGATCTTTATTATCTGTTAGGCTAGGCCTTTCCAAGCTCCCAAAACCTGGACAGAGGCAGTTAATACCCTAAAATGACCTCTGCACTAACTGTATGATGGAGAACAGGCCAGAGTCTTCCCTAAGTCCTTAAATTAGCATAGGAAGACTATCTTTAGAACCCATCTCCTTGGAAGAAATTGCATGTGCCCTGAATCAAGGACAATGTAATTATACTTCCTTGTGCACTGGAGATTGTATTACAAAAGTAAACTTTCCCCAAAATTCTACTGTTTTAAAAACACTGATCATAAACTGCCTGGCATCAGAGTCCCTTAAGTCAATCTGAACTGAGTTTTCATTCTCATCTCTACACAGTTTACATCTTTGCTTAGACATCTGAAGGCTCTATTACATATATTTATGATCAATTCATTCCATTTTTTGTAAAGATAACAAGAATATATAATGGTGTGAAAGAACAGATGTTGAACGACATTGATGACTTGTATTTGGAAAATTGGCTGTCTACCTACAGAATAACCCTACCTTGTCCCTTTCACAATAAGCAAATGAAGTAGAGACTTAAGATCTGAAAGTAAATTTACTAGAAGAATGTTATATAACATTGGTCTGGAACATGATATTTTGGATATAGTCATAATGGCACAGAGGCAGAAAGAGCAAAAGTAAGCAAGTGAATTTGCGCCAAACTGAATATTTTACACACCAAAGGAAACAATTAAAAGATGAAAGAAAACCTGAGGTTTGGGGGACATATAAGGAGCTCGTATTCAAAATGTACAAGTATCCTCTTCTTTAAGGGTCAATAATTATAATAATTGATGTGTGTTTAACAGTAGTTACCTTGCTGCGCATTTAATATACAGCTTCTTTTAACATTCTCATATCTTTGGAAAATTATCCTCATCATCAGAGAAGCAAACTGAAGATTAGGAAAATTAAGTCACTTTCAACTAAGATATAAAGCCATCTATGTGGTGTTCCAGGTATTCTTACTGTGCTTATAGATTGTTTTTAAACAGAGACAATACTGAATTAAAAATTTAATAAAATTTTGCAGAAATTGCAGTCTGTTTTAAAGTTCTTGAGGTAAAGAAATTGTAATTTTCTTAAGAATTTAATTTGAATGACATGTGTATACATTGTGCATATTTGTGGAGTTTGTGTATTTGAACAGGTTCCTGCCAAGGCCAGGGGAAGGCATTGGAACCCCTGGAGTTGGAGCTAATGGGCAACTGTGAGCCACTTGATGTGAGTGCTGGGTGCCAAACTAGGTCTCTTCTCCCAAACTGGAATTTTGATAGTAATAAAATTCCAAAGTGGAGTGTTTTGCATAGCTTGGTGAGTTGTGCAATTTGTATGGTTGATTGTGATTAGGATTAAAAGAAAATGAGATAGAATGTGGTATATGCATGCCAAAATATCACATGTAATGAGGGCAAATATTGATGTAAAGCTTTTATCTATCTATCTATCTATCTATCTATCTATCTATCTATCTATCTATCTATCTATCTGTCTGTCTGTCCGTCCGCCTGTCCGCCTGCCCACCTGTCCGTCCGTCCGTCCATCCATCCATCCATCCGTCCGTCTGTCTGTACGTCCGTCTGTCCATCCATCCATCCATCCATCCATCCATCCATCTGTCCGTCCGTCCGTCCGTCCGTCCGTCTGTCTGTCCGTCTATCTATCTATCTACAGATATGAATGTATATGAAATGCTTTTCTCCAAATGCACACATTTCTTTGGAGATTCATGATTGCCACTCAGAGAGTTCAGGTTTAAAGAGGCAGCCGATGAGTAGGAGCCAGAGAAGTTGAAGTAACTTCTGTTATGAATTAAGATGAAATAACTTCTGTTATGATGTCTTAAATCTTAAGAAATTTCAGGAAGCCAATTAACCTCTCTGCCTATGATCCTGTTTAATGGACATGTATTATTTGCCAGACTTGGTTTAACATGTCAAATGTAGTGAGTCACCTATCCTAATACCACCACTGCCAGGCATTATTATCATTTCTGTTTTACAGAGAAGAATATCTTGAGGTTTCAGAGGCTAAGTCGCTTATTCAAGGTCACACTACTGGGAATCAGATCTACACAGTTCCACTTCATGGCTAGCACCTCAGCCACCCCATCAGTGCCTTATTGACATGAATTATAGAAGATCGTCCAAGAACACAGCTGTCCCTCTTCAAGATGAGACATGATAACAAATGGTTAACTTTTAAATAAAAACACTTGTGTACTTACGAGATTATTTTAAAATAAGCTCAAGTGTGCTATTTTTCTGGGCATACTTGTAATTTAGCCTCAAAATTTATCAGCTGCCTTAAGAGTTGAATTTTCTTTTAGGAAATAGAAGTTGGTAAATGACATTCTAATCTCTTAGCTCTCAGACACGTGAAAATCCCCACAGTTGGCCCACAGAACATTAGCTGGATGGAAGCTCTCCAGGCTGTAGCTTTATTTCTGGGGTTCGGGATGGGGTATCCCATTAGGAGTCAGAAACCTACCCCCACATGGAAAATGTCACAGATGGCGTGGGACATGAAGTGATAGAAATAACGGAGTCGCAGGACCCCTGACAGCACTGCCTGGTCCACACAGCAGGAGCCTGCCTTCAGGGGCGCCTCTCATCCTGTAGAATCCCCCTTCAATTTCCCAAGCTCAGCTGCAGCGAGGGAATAATGGCCTTCATGTCTCTGAATGGGGCACTGGGCCAATTTCCGGGGTGCAGGAGAACAAATTGAAAGTTCAGACACAGATGGAAAATGAGAAAATTGGGACCTAGTAGTGAATCCCATAGGTGGTTTTCCTGTTTCCAGCTGTAGCGTTCTTACCTATTATGAGCAGAATCTGCTTAGGGCACACATGCAAAGCTGCTGTCAGCAGACAGTGTTGCCATTTGTCTGCTTGGGTGAGGGCATTCTCTGTCATGAGCGTGTTCGCTGGATTCACACATTTCAGGATGACACAGAAAGCCTGGCTGTTCCCATACCAGCAGAAGCTGCTTCTAGTTGCTAAATGGCTTGGTATCCTCCGAACTTTCTACAGTGTTTGGGGCCTTACTAGTGAATAATGACCAACACTTAGAAGCTTTTTGGAGAGGAGATTATAGAAACCCTATTAATCCTTTCAAAGAAATATTAAACGGGCTTTAATTTATAGTATTTTAACTTTAGGCGGCATGTTGACTTGGAAGGCTCTTTAGTATGCATTTTGTTTTTAATAGTCCATATCATTAATTATTTATAATAAAAGTTTATGAGTTAGCTATGTAACATAATATACAAATATTTTAAGATAAAATTTTATTTTAAATTTTATTTATAATACTCTGTGTCTGTTAGTTTATGTGAGTGTATAAGCACATTTTTGTGCACGTATGCAAAACTTGCTCATATAGAGACACAATGAGTGTTTCAAGTCCATTGGGAACTGGCATTAGCAGGCATTTGCAGAAGCTTGTGTGTGGTAGGGTCTGAACTCTGATGTTCATGATTGATCAGCAAAGCCTCGTAACTACTGAACCATCTCTCTAGTTTCTCAAATTAACTTTAATATAAAAAGAGGATACCATGGATAATTCTGAGAACTATACTAGGGGAAAGTGATTCCAAATCGCTTAGTAAATAAAACTACACAGTTGACTTCTCAATACTTTCCTTTTGAGATCTCTGAGAATCTAGACCTCTTGATGCTCTTTGTGGACCTAGAGGCTATTTTCTATATTGCTTTGGGATGGCACAGAGCCAAGATCCCTATACCCACCAATGTGAACTCTATTTCCTCTTAAAAAAATTTTAGAGGGGCAATTGTATATGTGACTCCCTGTCTTCATATCTTCAAGTCTGGGACCTTGGTTTTTCCAGTTTCTCACCAAGAATGCAGAGTCCTGCCCCAGAACAGCATTTTGACCCTCACCTTCATCTCTGTGCTCTAGTTCTCATCTTGCCTGAGCTGTTTGGAACTTCCAGGGGCTCCTTACAAGTACCCCATGCTGACGGAAGTCTTCCAAGGGTCCATCTCAAGTGACATTTTTTTGTTAGCCAGACAGGTTCCTTCATCTTGCCTGTCTTATTGTGTTGCATTCATGAGTGAATCTTGAGCCCTGAGTACTTCCCTGCCCCTGCCACTGACCACCACTGAGATGTCTTCAGATAATGGCTGTAGTACTGAATCCCAGACATACCCTGTGAGGCTGTGTGTGTGCTGTACACGCGCTGTGCATGTGTGCAAATGCGTGTGCATCTAATAACATTTAGTCTCTGACTTATTTGCTACTTATCAGTGTGTCTCTTGTAGATCTTGTTTATCTTGATTATCACATAGAGTCAAAATGTGGAAGATGATATGGAAATATACTGTCCCTTTCATATTCTATTGTAGAACTTAGATTTTTTTCATTTGTATTGTGCTTGTTTTATTTGTCTCTGCCATGAGGCTTTATCCTATACAGTAGTCCCACATTACCTTCTTTGACATGAAAACTAACTACTACATCATAAAACAATAAATATATAATTAACAAGTCATTATCACAAAGCACATAATCATGTTTTTCTGAAAATATAAATTTGTGATACACTTGTTTCACTTTTGTTTTCATTATTATGGGGGACAGTATGGTTTCACTTATGTTGCCTTATAAAAAGAGCTTAAGATTGAAATGCAAATTTATAGGGTTTTTATAATTCAGAAATATTTGTTGTTTTTGTAAAAATTAAAGAACTAAAATTACTTTTAGCCGTTTTGATGCTTGAACATATAATGTGTTTACTAGTTAGTCAGAGGGAGCAGATTTCCCCCTGGTGCAGTTATCCCCTGGAGAAAACCATTCTTGTTAAACTCTAAAAGCACATTTTCATTAAATACAAAACGGCACCAGATGAGGGAAGCAGCCAGGTGACAGAAAAGGCATTTGATAAATGGGGGTGTGTTTAAACCGTTTTATCTGTACTAAAGCTGCAGATTCATTTTACTGTGTGGCTTTCAACAATTAATGTGACAGATGGCCTCAAACAGCCTTGGAATTCTAATCGTTTGTGAATCTGGATTCAGAGGCTTGGCAGTGGCTGTGGAAGGTTGAGGTGTCAGCCTGCTGACCAGCTGTTTACACTTTGCTTCCAGAATGAACCATGAAGATCCAAGATTGCAAGAGTAATTCTCCAGTCTTGAGGGGGAAGCTCTTGGGTGGAATCTTCAATATCAAAATATAGCTTGGAGAGACAGAGATGTAGGGCTGTGTGTAGTATAGAGGGCTCTGGCCAGTCTGTCATCAAAGCTACTGATCTGAGGAGGAGTATAGTGTAAAGGAATATGTTGAATGATAAATTTGATGTGTAATACTTTCCCACTTTGTTTATTTATTTAGTTTTTGAGATAGAGGACTTGCTGTATATAACTATACAGAGCACCACTCTATAGTGATATAGCTCTGGCTGGCCTGGAACTCACTATATAGATCATACTTGATGTTCTCTTTCTCTGCCTTCCAAGTGCTGTAATTACAGGTATGTGCTACTACAAACTTGGTCTTTTCCACTTGTTTTAAATGTAAAAATGCCAAAATCTAATAAAACTTGAAAGAATGTACAATGAATATATTTACAACTAAGTGATTACAAATTACAAAAGTCAGCAATCTTTCTATATACAAGTAATAAACTCTGAGGAAGGAAGCAAGGAGAAGTTAATTCACTATCACTTAAAAATACCCAGGGGTGAAACTAACCTAGGAGAAGTTTCTTTTCTATAACCTAGGAGAAGTATCTTTTCAGTAAAAACTTTGAAACAGTGAAGAAGGAAACTGAAGAAGATACTAGACTATGAAAAAGCACTCCATACTCAGATCGATAGAATTAGTATTATAAGAATGGCCACATTACAGAGATCTCAAATTCACTGTAATCCCCATCAAAATTCCAATTACATTCTTCACAGAGCTAGGAAAACCAATTTCAAATTCATATGGAAGCAAAGTGTTTATGCCCATAGACTGGTGCTGCTGTCAGCTGCTATGGCAACTGCAGAGGCTCATAGCACGTCAAAATGATGAGACTAAGTAATCATTGAATATTCAGCTGCAAAACAGCATCTGCATGTACCCTTCAGTGCTCACGGAACACTGTAGAGGAGGGGCGGGAAGAATTTAAGAGCTGGAAGAAGTGATGGGGTGCTGAGGAATGTTGTCTTCTAAGCATGCTATGGCTACTGCATGCTTGAGTCACACCAGCTAGGATGACCTGCTGAAGATTAGACCCACCCAAATATTGCCACGGAAGTGGGAGGGCTCCTGAGGTCTCATCATTCTCTGCCAATCTATATGGAGATGAGGATTGCAGGAGGAGGAAGAAACATTTTCTTCAGAGGTGAAAGATGTCCATGTTACTGTAAATAACCCTATACCCATGTTCCTATAGACACCTTCATAAAATTCACTGGATACTCCTAAGCCAGAGAAAACCTCTAACACGAAGCATCTAACCAACCAACTAACCAACCACACAACTAACTGACTAACCAATCAACCAACCAACCAACTGATCAACCAACCAACTAACCAACCAACCAACCAGCCAACCAAAAAAAAAAATGTCCAAGGACATGAAAACAGAATGGGGTTTCAACTAATTTAGCAATGTCTTACATGTCTACCATTTTCCTCCTTAATATTCCATGAAAATTGTCAATTTTAACAAGTTTATCTGAAATATTTTCCATGTAAATCTTTTTAAAAAAAGAAAGAAAACAGAATGGGGACTAATTGGGAAGAGGATCAGTGAGACCAGGAGGGGGACAAAAGATGGTAAGAGGAAGTGAGAGTGATAAACATTCCATCGTACCCATCTACAAAAATGTCAGCTTGAAGCCGATTGTTATGTAAGTATGCATAACATATTCTAATAAGAGCAAAGAAGACTCCTAAATACCCAAAGCAATTCAAAGCCCTGTTGGAGGAATCATAATTCCTGATAGCAAATTATACAAAGAGCCGTAGTAACAAAATAATCAAGTTCCTGGCACAAAAACAGACATGTAACCAACACAATAGAAAATAGAACCCAGAAATAAACCCAGACAGCTGTAGCCACCTGATTTTTTTCTTTTTCTTTCTTTCTTTCTTTCTTTTTTTTTTTCTTTTTTTTTACAAACTTGTCAAAAAATTGTATATTGGAAAAGAAACAAGTACCTAAATAAATGATGCTGTGAACGGTAAATATCAGGACACTGAGTGGTGAGACGAGAGCCATGTCTTTTGCCCTTTGCAAAAATCAGCTCCAGACCTTAACAGGTCCGAACAGAGCCTAAAACCTTGAAACTTCCAGTGAAAAATCCAGGTAATGTATTTCAAGATACAGATATGGGCAGGAATTCAACGACACAGGGAAGAGCTGAGAACTGGCAAATTTGATTACATCAAATCAAGCAGCTTCCGCCAAAGAAGCAATCTTCACGCCAAATAGGTGCCCTATGCAAGGGAGGAAGCCTGTTCCAGCCATTCATCAGCTAGGAGATCAATGTCTAGAATACACAGAGAGCTACAAAAATTAAACACTAGTGCTCCCGACAAATCATCCAAGTTGAGAAATCGGCTAATAAAATGAACTGACAGTTCTCAAAAGAAGAAACAAAAGCGGGCAATAAGCATTTGAAAATGCGTTCAATACTCTAGCCACCAGGGAAAGCAAATTATAACTATTTTGAGATTGCATTTCATCTCTAGAAAACAAACAAAAATGCTGCTGAGGATGTGGGGAAAGGAGACCCTTAGACATTACTGGTGGAAGTGTAGGTTGCTGCAGCTACTGTGGAAGTCAGTATGGAGTTTCCTCCAAAACCGAAAATAGAGCTACCATGGGACCCAGCTGTATCTCCTCTGGGTGTTTAACCATAGAACTGCAAGTTCACATTCAACAGACATACTTGCACAACCATGTTTTTGGGGGCTCTGTTCATCATAGCTAAGTTGTGGGATCAGCCTAGACATCTATTTACCCATGAGTAGATAAAGGATATATGGTTAATACACACAGTGGAGTTCATTCATCCATGACAAAAGAAAAATGAAATCATAGCATTTTTTAGGGTCATAGATGGAGTAAGAGTTCGTGGTATGCATAATAAACGAGACAAACCAAACTCATGTTTACTCAGATATGTGAAATCTAGATTTGTGTGTGTGTGTGTGTGTGTGTGTGTGTGTGTGTGTGTGTGTGTGTGAGGGACTATGACATAAAGATAGAAAGGGAACTAAAAAAATAATATATCTTAAGGGAGGGGAAATGGGATAGTGGAATCACTCTGATATGAAAGCAAGGAAGACTATGTGTGGGGTTAGAAGTGGATCAGAAAAATGGAGTAAAGGGTAGTCGAGAAGAGGATGAAGAATAAAGTATGAACATATAAAAATGCTACAAAACCCATTACTTTGTGTGCTAACTTAAAAGACTAATAAAGTTTGAACAGAGGAATGATTTGAAGAGTTTGATGTGTGTGAGAGCGACTCCGCTGGCTCTGTGCTGGGGGGGGGGGTCTGTTCATGGGTCGTTTGCACAACATCCCCAGGAGGTTTAGCGACATCTAGGCACATGTCGTGGGGGAGAAGGGGTGCGGGGGGGGGTAAAAGCTTGGAGGCTGATATTAGCACTTTGTAGGTGAAGACTGGACGTCCTGGCATTTGAGTATTCAATGCCCAGGATTGGACCCCAAAATGAGCAAAGACTGATACAGTTCCAAGTGGCAGTGGAGCTCTGACTGAGACGTAAGAGTGTGTGTATGTGCACATCTGAACTAAACGAAAATGAAGTTAAGGCATGATGACATCTAATTTTTCATTTACATGGCACTGTCATGTTACTTGAACAACAGGAACAACAAGAAAACTCAGAGAAGTTTCTAGAGATGGAATTTAAAGAGGAAGAACCAAAGGTGAGATTGCTAGAGCATTATGTAGAAGGTGAGGGCATGTCAGGCTATAACAAGAAAGGAAAATCTGTGGGAAAACCTGATAGAGTTGTTGGTCACGTCTGGGTCCTTGGCAGAAATGATCTGTATGGTTGTTCCAATTGTCACATCCTCTGGCACCTCCACAAAATAAAAGCCAGGCTCAAACACCGGGGGCTCGTCCACATCCTCCACGCTGATGTGAACTGTTGTCGTGTCCTGAAATGGGCCAAGGTTCAGAAAACGCATCTCTAGGTGAGGATTGGATCCTTCCACCTTCAGCGTGTAGCTCTTCTTGCTTTCAAAACTCAGGGGCTGGAAGGCAACAAGAAGAAAAACGGTCAGCTGGAGGCATACGTGCCCTGAGTGACAGGGACATCCAACACTGATGGTTAGTAGAGAACCACCAAATTCACCAAAAAAAGTGGAAAAAAGAAAAGTGAAAACAGGACCACCTTTTGTCTTGTCCTGAAGTTCTGGGTGGTGACATCAGTTTGCTCGTAGGTACTAAGGAAGGATGGTGCCTGGAAGGCTCAGTTTCAACTCCTTTGACTTTACCCAGCACGGTCTGTAGAGAGTTTGGGGACCCTCATCGTGTTCACCAAATTCTAAGAAGGGAATTTGTTTCCCTAGAACGCTTCTGTCCCAAGCAGACAAGATGGCTGGTGGCCTTGTGTTTTGGCTTTCTCTTTTGGAAAGATGTTAGACAATTAAGATCAAGTTTGTGTTCTGTCCTAGGATTCCTGTGTGATTAGGCTTATGGTTTTGTTTTCCTCTTAAGTTTCTTTCAAGGGGAACCATTTTGGGGGAGGAATGGGACAGGGAGAGTGGAGGAATAATGGGGAAGGAAAAAGGGCAATGAATATGAGCAACTATAATGATACGGAGTCTACAGAATTATAGGGAAACCCATCACTTTGTAGTTTGAGTTAAAAAAAAAAGTAATAGACTTGTTTTCTTATTGACTTTCAAAGCAACCATGATTCTTTCTAAGGAAATATGTTAAGTGCCTCACTAAGATTCTTGGCTCACAATACCACATCAACCTTTGTTTCTTTAGTTTATATAGATGGTCCCCTTGAAACTTCATTTTAAAATTCTGTTCAACATAAAACTTTGAGGCTTCAGAAAGCGCAGAAGACAGGACTGGGTGGGGGGTGGGGGTGGGGGGCAGGGATTCCTAGTGCCAGCTTAGATGTTGGTCCAAACTTACAAATTCTTTGACCAGGACCCATGCACAGGAAACCAGGTTTTTCTATTATGATTCCACATTATAAAATATAAAGTTGGGAGAGTAGAGAAATGGTTCAGTGGTTCAGAATGATTGCTGCTGTCTTAGAGGACCCAGGTTCTGTTCACAGCACCCATATAGCGAGGGTAAGTTTTAATGACCAAACTTCTGTGTATTTTCTTTTTTCAGATTAGAGGCCAAAAGCAAGAACTCAGTTGGATTTTTATTCCCCAGTGTGTAGCAAGGACAAACATCCAATATGTGGTTAAAAAAAAAAGTTACTGTGTTAACATTTATGTGATGGCATATAAGGATTTGGTGTTAACTGTTTTGGGGATGTGTGGCATCTCGGTTCTTGTGCATCTTATCCTTCGGGAGTCCACCTGCTTTCTAGCTGAAGCTATATTACAATTGCTGTGACTTAGCAGGTGTTGGGCTCCAGGTGTCAGTGACCCTGCGAGTTGTGTACAGTTAACTTTAATGCTGGGCTTGATATCGACACTACGTGTACTGGAATTTATTGCTATCTAAAACGACGTGTGGAAACAGCAGCAGGGCGTGAATCTGATACAGGCGAGGCAAACACGTCCAACTGTGCCTCTAGGAGAGCTTTTAAATAATTACAAACAAGGCATTGGATAACGTACAGTTGGGAAGTTTTAAGTGGTATATAAAGTAATGATGAGAATTGTAAATCATGACTTATTAGAATTAGAAAAGAATAGAATTTTTTGTTTTGTGACCTGCCTGAGAGGAGACTGGACTGACGACCATTATTTATTTTCCACTGGCAGATGGGAGCTAAAAATTAGAAAATGGCAGACTCTCATGCTACTGCAGAACAAAGAGCACTCTGAAGATTACATATTTCAAGCATTCAAGAGACTGGAAATCAATCATCCGATTCCTTAGAAGCTAAAATGACACAGTCCTGTGGAGCGGTCGCTGCGGCCGTAGGAAGACCCGACTCTTTCACATCGACTCCATCTCTCTCTTTGAATAGCGTGTGCTTTTAGACAAATAATAGACCGAAGAGAAATAAATCAAAAGCAAAACTTTTGTTTCAATTTTATATGACATTATTAATGACAAAGGAAGATGATGGGTCTGGGAGTTGTTCCAGACATGGACTGAAAAGTCGTTAGCCTTTAAAATATTTATTATATGTGACTAGTCCATCTACCCAAAGTATTGGCCTTGTTCTTAATTATATTTTCTGGCAGCTCATATGTTCAGAAAAGGGATAAAAACAGTCTAAGAAAGATTGATGTATGTTTTGATTGAACATGTATACAATTTGGATAGTGACACTGAGAGAGAAGATTTTAACTTGCAAAGTCAATTTTTTCGAGATAAGGGAGGCAAGAAAAGACATTTTTAGTTTACTCAAATTGAAGTACTAATAAATGCTTTTAAAAATGAATGCTAGTAATTATATTTAACTTATATAATAATATTTTAGTATAAGTCACTATTGTTTTATTATTTAGAACATTTTTTTTTCAAATGAAATTAACCAGTCAGCCTTTAGAAAAGCCCCATTTTATAATTGGTCAATTTTTTAATGGACTACTTTTGCATTCAAGAAACAATATTTATTCAAAACATTGGACATTGTTTATTTGAAGATAATTTCAATTTTTTCCCATGTAATAAATTGTTATTTTATTACCTATAAAATTATTGTTATTAACTTTCAAAAATAATGAATTGTAATGTTCTAATTATATAAATGTGTTTGAGGATTTATAAGTTAATCTAAGCATTTTTTTACTATTTCAACATCATTGTTTGCTGACCCTGACGATTTCTGGTTGGAGAACTTTGGCATAAATCTGTTTCTTTGCTATGCTGTATTTTTGCTGCTGTGATTTTAACTTGACTGGCTTTGGATCAGGTAAGACGTTTCTGAGGTTCAGTTGTTGGGATGATTATTGATTTGTAAATGAAAACAGAAAGGGTGATTCCAGTTTAGTGACTACCCCGGGTTGCTGGGGTCCTCCTATCAGCCATGCAATGAGCTGTTTGGGTAATGTCCCAGGCAGGAGGATGGCAGTGTGAGGGCAGGGAACTTACCACCCGAGGGCACCTGTGTGCAGCTTGGATAAGGTCTCTTAGTGGGCCACAGCAGGGCGGAGCTAGGAGATCTTAGCACAATGACATCAGAGTGTCTGCTTGGGAAAAGTCTCTGGCGAGGTGGCAGGATAGAGTCACCAGTGGACCTTGGGAAGAACACGGCTCTTGAGAAGTACATGACTGCTTGGGAAGGATTCTGGGGCAGGTAGTGGGGTGGGTTGAGGAGTTTTACCATGGGCACCAGGGGTGAGCAGCTGCTTGAGTAAGGTTCCCTGCAGAGAGTAGGGTGAGGCTGTGGCAAAGCAATGTCTTATAAATTAATGTTTTAAATGAAATATTTATTTATATGTTATTTGATTCAAAATATTTGTGTGTGTGTATGATTACATGTTTATGTGTGTGTAGGCCCAAAGTTGACGTGTGTCTTTGTTTGTTCTCTTCTATATGTATTGATGTAAGATCTCTCATTGAACCTGGATTCCTAGAACACTGCATTTTTTTTAACTATTAAATACCATTCTGGGATTTTTTGGGGGGAATTTTTATTAATATTTTCCTTATTTATATTTCAAATGTCATTCTCTCTTCTGGTTTCCCCTCTGAAAACCTCCTATCCAATCCCCTCTCCTTGCTTCTATGAAGGTGTTATCCCCCCCCAACACACACACACACACACACACACACACACACACACACACATACACATCCACTTCTGCTTCTCTGTCCTGGCATTCCCCTACACTGGGGCATCAAGCCTTCACAGGACCAAGGGCCTCTCCTCCCATTGATGTCCGACAAGGCCATCCTCTGCTACAAGTGCAGCTGGAGACATGGGTTGCTCCATGTGTACTCTTTTGTTGGTGGTTTATTTCCTGGGAACTCTGGGGGTACTGTTTAGTTCATATTGTTGTTCGTCCTATGGGGCTGCAAACCTCTTCAGCTCCTTCAGTCCTTTCTCTAACTCCTTCATTGTGGACCCTGTGCTCAGTCCAATGGTTGCCTGTCAACATCCACCTCTGTATTTGTCAGACTCTGGCAGAGCCTCTCAGGAGACAGCTATATCAGGCTCCTGTCAGCAAGCACTTTTTGGCATCCACAATAGTGTCTGAGTTTGGTAACTGTATGTGGGATGGATCCCCAGGGGAGGCAGTCTCTGTATGGCCTTTCCTTCAGTCTCTGCTCTACACTTTGTCTCTGTATCTCCTCCTGTGGGTATTTTGTTTCCCCTTCTTAGAAGGACTGAAGTAACCACACTTTGGTCTTCCTTCTTCTTGAGCTTCATATGGTCTGTGAATTGTATTTTGGGTATTCTGAGCTTTTGGGCTAATATCCACTTATCAAGGAGTGCATACCATGTGTGCTATTTTGTGATTGGGTTACCTCACTCAGGATGGTATTATCTAGTTCCAACCATTTGCCTCAGAATTTCATGAGTTCATTGTTTTTAATAGTTGAGTAATAATCCGCTGTGTAAATGTACCACGTTTTCTGTATCCATTCCTCTGTTGAAGGACATCTGGGTTCTTTCCAGCTTCTGGCTATTATAAATAAGACTGCTATGAACATAGTGGAGCAGATGTCCTTGTTACATGTTGAAGCATCTTTGGGGTAAATGCCCAAGAGTGGTATACCTGGGTCCTCAGGTAATACTATGTCCAATTTTCTGAGGAACTGCCAGACTGATTTCCATAGTGGTTGTATCAGCTTGCAATCCCACCAACAATGGAGGAGTGTTCCTATTTCTCCACATCCTTACCAGTCTGCTGTCACCTGTGTTTTTAATCTTAGCCATTCTGACTGGTGTGAGGTGAAATCTCAGGGTTGTTTTGATTTGCATTTCCCTGATGACTAAGGATGTTGAACATTTTTTTTTAGGTGTTTCTCATCCATTCAGTATTACTGAGTTGAGAATTCTTTATCTATGTACACCATTTTTAATAGGGTTATTTGGTTCTCTGGAGTCTAACTTCTTGAGTTCTTTGTATATATTGAATATTTGCCCTCTATCAGATGTAGGGTTGGTAAAGATCTTTTCCCAATCTCCTGGTTGCCATTTTGTCCTCTTGACAGTGTCCTTTACCTTAAAGAAGCTTTGCAATTTTATGAGGTCCCATTTGTCAATTCTTGATCTTAGAGCATAAATTATTGGTGTTCTGTTCAGGAAATTTCCCCTGTGCCCTTGTGTTCTTCCCCATTTTCTCTTCTATTAGTTTCAGTGTATCTGGTTTTATGTGGAGGTCCTCCATTTGGGCTTGAGTATTATGTGAGATAAGAATGGATTGATTTGCATTCTTCTACATCCTGACCAACCAGCACCATTTGTTGAAAATGCTTTTTCCACTGGATGGTTTTAGCCCCTTTGTAAAAGATCAAGTGGCCATAGGTGTGTGGGTTCATTTCTGGGTCTTCAGTTCTGTTCCATTGATCTACCCACCCGTCTCTGTACCAATACCATGCAGTTTTTATCACTATTGCTCTGGACTACAGCTTGAGGTCACACAGGCAGTCACAAATGCTCACTTTTCAGGTGGGATCTGGGGATCTCTGGTCCTCATGCTTTATCCACTGACCCAGCTCTTTAGGTCATAAGTTCTGTCTTTTTAAAAGGTTAATCAGGGTTAGGACTTGGCTTAGTCACTAAAGTACTCACCACACAAACATGGGGACCTGAGTTGGATCCCAAGCACCTATGTAAAAGCCAGGCACCAGTGCATGTCTATAATGTCAGTGCTATTGGGACAAAAAGATTGATTCCCGAGGCATGTTTGTCAACCTCTTTCTTTCACATGCATCTGGACAAATGTACTGTGTATAAGCACATGCACACACAGACATATATATGTTGCACACACACACACATTAAAATAGGAAAAAATTATCTTTCATTTACTGAATTTATCCATATGTGCTTTAGGGAACATGGCACCTTATGATGGAACAAAGAAGTTTTACATTTGATGATACCTTTTCACATTTTATTTGCATTTATGGATCTTCAAAAAGTGATTAGAGGTGCTATGTGTTATTTATTTAGTCATAATAATATTATAGCTTGCTTTGCTCTTTATGGTAAACTGATGTAAAGGGTGAGATTCAAGTATTGATTAAGGTATTAACAACATTAGAGCATAAAGCTATTATAGTTTTTAAATGGGTAGATTGAAGTGAATCATTTATAATATATTTTTAATAATACTTTTTATAAAATAATGCCAGCACCAACAGTGTGTGCGTGCGTGTGTGTGTGTGTGTGTGTGTGTGCGCGCGCGCGCGCGCGCGCCTGAATTTGGGTCTGCCAATGCCATGTTGCAATTTGGAGGTCATGAGGAAAGCTTTTGGGAGCTGATTCTCTCCTAGCAATGTGATTCTAGGTTGTCAGATTCTTAATGAAAGTACCTTCACCTGCTAAAACTTTTCATTGGTCTAGGAAAGGGATTTTATCAGTGAACTTGAAATAAAATATGTCCTCATATACAACCACCCTTCACTACAATTTCACACACAACGTGCCTTTCAAAAGATTTGCAAAAAGAAATTGGATTACCTTCTTCACAGTTATGATGCCAACTTGGAAGTTTGGGTCTGTATTGATATCGAAAGCATCTGCCCCATCTCCGTCCACAATGGTATACTTCATCTCTGCATTGATTCCTTCATCCAGGTCCTTGGCAAACACTCTGCCCACAGTGGAGCTAATTGGAGCAGATTCTAGCACACTCATCTGATAATGTTCTGTGGAGAAAAGCAGGAACATGCATTCTTGATAATCTGCCACAAAACCATGCCTGTTACCACACTATATCAGGCATTCCATGCAAAACATTGGTCGCGGTTTAAAACGTAAGTTATGGTTTAAATTTTCAGTCCAGAGTGTCAAAATATCTTTACTCTGAGCCTAAGAGTGAGACAGGTAAAAAGAAAAGATGAACCTCTCATTGTCGTTTTCTTCCTTCAGAGTAGTGAGAAGCACCCTGCTTCCTCATCTTTCCAAGTCTGAACAAACGGGAATAATTTTCTAAAGGTCATGTTTTTCCCGGGAAGCATGTGATCACAAAATGCATATTTAGTGTGTCAAATTTCCAATGCTCTAACTTCCCTTCATGTTCTGGACTGTGTGCTGACGTCCCATGTCTGTCCCGTGGCCCTGAGTGGATGGAGACCAGTAACGCATAGAGGGGAAGCCCTCTGCGAGAAAGCCCTTGGCGCTTCCTGTGTGGTACGCCGACATGTTTTTGTAGCTGCGACTCTCCGAATGGCTTGCCATGGGTTTTTCGTTCTAGTTCTAAAACAGCATCCCCCAAACGGATTCCACACGTAGAAGAAACTCAGCATTCTGAACGACTCAGCTTTGAGTTCATAATTTTTTTGTGAAGTTGTTATTTGTTGACTTAATTTGTAAGGGCTCATGTCTTTGACATCCTGATTTTATCAAACACAGGATGGATTACTAGATAAAGCCAGGCATGTTTCAATATGATTGAAGTTTAACTAACTAACTAACTAACTAACTAACTAACTAATTAAGTAATTAATTTTTTCATGTCTATGTGTGACTGCACGAGTTTATGCACATCATGCACACACAGACTCCAGGGTCTTCGGCAAGAGCAGTAAGCACTCTTAACTACTGAACCCTGTCTACAGCCTCTCTGCTATTTATTATGCATTGTAAACTGAAGTGTAGGAGCTTATGCCTCCCACAGATTTTGGGAAGCTGACAGCCTACAGGACCTCACCTTTCACAGGAGAAGTAATGTTTGTTTCTGACAAATATAAGCCATGGAATCTTCACTGTGACATGCAAAGTTATCAAGGAGTTACTTTTTTTTTCTCCAGAAAGTTTAGGAAAAACATGTATCTGCCTATAATCTCCTCCTCAGAAGGAAACAATGCTATGTGTTTAAATAGTTATGATTTCTACATGTGATGCAGCACATTAGAAATAAATATCTTGAGATCACGAGATTCTTTTATATTTGGCTTGGCTAAAGGTGATTAAGCTTGTTCACTATAAAAGAGTAGGTGTGATATTTTGTCAACATTGCATAGGTGGGTGTGGTAATATTTGTGGAAAAGAAACTCACTGAGTTCCTACAACAACGAATCATAAGAATAACAGAGCAGAAGCATTTAATCCGAGATAGGGGCAAAGAATAATGGAATTACTAAAATTTAGCATTCACAAATAAATGTTTTTTTTCATAAATGTAATGGTGATTTTAAGTAATTTTTTTGAAAAGTGCAACAGTACTCTGTTTTAAAGGAAACAGTACGAATGTGAGGATGTTTAGAAACATGAACTTAAATTATTTCAAATCATCCCATTTTTCTTCTATGAAATATATTCCATACTCCATTCCATCCTAAGATCTTAATTATTGCTAAATTTGAAAGAGAGACTACTCAAGGTGGATGTGTCAGGATGGTGGGTGTTAGCGTTTTGATTCTGGGGTGAGACAAACGTCCTTACTGTGCTGTGTACTGTTCTAGAGAAGCTGTCATAGTCCTTACTGTGCTGTGTAGTGTTCTAGAGAAGCTGTCATATGTGCAGAAGGGGCACGAGATTTCCCCGTATGTGTCCAGATTCCTCTGCCCCCTGCAAACTTTCATTAAGAATATCTGTTTTGTGTCAAATTTTAAAAGTCCAATAATTCAAAGTATTCAAGAATTCACAATGTTGATATGGTGCACACAATAGGAGTACTTTGTGAACTATAATGGAACTCAGAGGATCAGTAAGCTGTACCAATCACTCCAAACGGCCATTCACAGACACTTCCTTGATCTACTGAATCTTGACTGCTGGCCTAGTGAACTTAGCAACTTACTTCTGTCTATCATTTGTAAAACGCTTGCCTGTTATTCTGCTTTTCTTTTCTTTCATTAATGCCCACGGCGATTTTGTGTATACCAGTTTCACATGACTATTTGAGCTCTCTTTATCAATGTAGATTAGAGAGTCTTTTGGTCTGGCTGGTTCAAAGGACAAACTATTAAGCTAATAGTCTGGTTTCATTCGGTTTATACTTTAGGTGTGTGTGTGTGTGTGTGTGTGTGTGTGTGTGTGTGGTGTTCTTGTGGGCATGTGAGTACTTGAGTATAGAAGCCATTAGTAAACCTTCTGTGCTGTTCCTTAGGTGTCTTTCACCTTATTTGGAGACAAGGCTTCTTACCAGCTGACCAGGGAATCCCAGGGACCCACTCTTCTGATATCCCAGCATTCTTGGCATGTGATTCTGGGGATTGAACTGGGGTCCTCATGCTCACAGAGCAAGCACTTGACCAATGGTGTTACCTACCGCCTCATCTCCATTTTGTTAGTCTTTTCCCTGTTCCTGGATAGGAGTTCAACCTGGAACTGGGTCTGCCATTCTGACCTCTCCAGTTTCCTCCCACCAGACACTCACTTTCCAAAGTCACGCCTCCATTCCTGAGCTGTGTTCCACTGTCTTGGTTCTGTGTCTCCCCACCTTTCTTAAGGACGTTCAACCTGATTGTTTTGTTGTCACTTACTATTCAAATCTGAGTTTGCCATGCCCCTGCCTGCCACTCGTTCCTTCATGCATCCTCTGTTCTGTCAGCAGTGTTGCTCTTCTCTTTGCCACCCAGATTAAAACGTGTCATCACCGTTGACTCCCTTCACCCTCAGCCATTCCCAAGCCACAGATTATTAGTCGAGAGTCCATGTTTTCTGCTCTTCCTCCTCCTCCTTCTCCTCCTCCTCTTCCTCTTCTTCTTCCTCTTCTCTCTCTCTCTCTCTCTGTCTCTCTCTCTCTCTCTCTATATATATATATATATGTATATATATATATGCATATATACTTCTTGCATTTAATTTTCTACTCAGATGACCTCTGATACAGCAGAGATTTTGTTGGCTTTGCACAGGGCTGTATATTGCATGCCTAAATGGTGTCTCGAATTGATAGTGCTTTAATGACTGTGGCTTCTTCAACCTGTCGTGTTTCCTTCTGTGCTGGTGTATATCTTTTCTGTTCTTCAATCTTTTAAGTCTCATTACCCTGTGAAGGTGTTATCCATTGCCATTGGTAGAGAACAAGAAGCCATCTCACGCGCATTCTCACAAACTGTTCTGTGATACTTTAGCTTTTCCAAGCTGTATGATGAGTCAGATGAGTCAGTGTAAGACTCTTCATTTGCCCCTTTGGGAACCCCTCAAGTGGCACACCAAATACTCTGTTTTGCTTTCCCGTTATGAATAGAACGTGTGCTCCTGGATAGATTTCAGGCTTTGAGTGGCAGGCCCAGTATCCTGTGTTCCTCACACCTGGTGTCCTGACAGGCCATGTACTGCTGGGCACCAACTTGCACATTGCTTGGTTAATGTGTTCAGATGTTGGTGTGTCCAGCTACAGCTCTGGCCGTTTCAGGAAATGTTTTCTGAACTAATTCCCATGGGGAAAAACATCACCTTGACGATGAGCTCTTAGCAGAGCGTTAGTGCTTAAAAACAAATCTTACTCATGTTTAATCCTACCTGATGAATCTTAATCTTAGTATTTAATTTTGTGCTGGTGTGTGAGTGTGGCTGGCAGGTAAAAACGAACACACAAACAAACCGCCCTCTACGTGCCGTGGGAAGCTGAGACCAGAAGGGAGGTGTGCCACAAAGGAGTGTCTACATGATGATTTTTAACACAAACTGACCTTACATCTGACCCCCAGGGGAGCAAGGGTCCCGCTGGCTGAGAGGCGTGCTCTGGGGGGTACTTACTCTGTGGAAATCGGGGTGGGTTGTCATTGACATCCGAGAGGGTGATGTTAACTGTTGTGGTCCCAGCCAGTCCTCCAAGTTGCCCTCCCATATCCTTGGCCTGGATAATCACCTCATAGTATTCCTTGGCTTCTCTGTCCATGTTCATCAGCGCTGTTCTGATTACACCTGCAGGACGGTAAAACCACGAAGCTAGTTTTCTGAGGACTTGTTTGTGTATGTCTTCCTTGTATGCTGTAAGTACCTACCTGAGATGCACATCACCTCTTTTTATTAAACTTGAGGTTAAAATTCCCAGCTTCAGAAAGGTGCCCTATGAAACAAAGGGCTAAGAAATCAACATCCAGCAGGAAGGGCGCAGAGGCTGTAGTCCTTGGCAGCATTACCGAGGCCGAACAACAGAGGGCAGCAGCGGTTTTCTTACAGACTCCTGGAATCGCAGTCTGTGGTGATTATAGCCATCTCCGTCTTTATCGAAGAAAACCTGGGCTTTGAGTCCAGAAAACACACCTTGTATCTACAAGTCTGTGATTTTACGTAATTCCCCGTCGGCGTTTTTTGCCTTCAGCCCTACAGCTCTTGTAGAGTCAAAGACTTTAGCTACTGGCTCCTAATATGAATTTCTTGCTTCCCCACTGCGAAGAAGTAGGGATGTCCCGAGTTTCCAGTCACTGTTCTGTTTTCTTCTGCTTACTTCGGTGCTTTACTGAGTTCCTTGAGCAGGGAGGGCACTAGATGCTCAGGGCATAGTGTGTTTTTCTTTTTTAAACCGTGCATAAGAAATGAACTTCTCCAGGTAGTTCAGAGCAGAAGCAGAGCGTGTGGTGACAGGGTTATCATTTAAGAGGAGGGGTCTCTGAGTTCGAGGACAGTCTGGACTATAGAGTGAGTTCCAGGACAGGCAGGGCTACACAGAGAAACCCTGTTTCGAAAAACCAAGGTGGGGGGGAAACAACAGGGGGTGGGGTGGGGCGGGATCTACCACAGTCAAACCTAAGGGGAGGAATGATCATAGGGACCAGAGGGGTCAAGGATAGCACGAGGAAACCTACAGAATCAACTATCCCGGCCCACAGGAGCTCAGAGACTGAACGGCCCACCAGGAAGCCTGCGCGGAACGGACCGCCTCCCTCTGCACAGGTCAGAGTTGTGTAGCTTGGTCTTCACGTCGGATTCCTAACACGGGGAAAGGGGCTGTCTCTGATTCTGGTGCTCACCGTTGGGACCCTTTCATCCAGTCTCAATGGGAGAAGATGTGTCTAGTCCTTAATATGCCAGGGGGTTGATAGGGCCTCGCCTTTTCTGAGGAGAAATGGGAGCTGGAGGGGAGGGGAGGTGGTGGGGAAGGACCGGAAGGAGAGGAGGGATGGGAAACTGAAAATAATAAAAGCAGAAGAGGGGTCTAAACCAGATGAACAGAAATGTAGGATTCTGATCCTGCCAGCAATGTGCAGATTCTTTTCTCCTTTTGCTCCTTCAGCGCAGAGAAGCTATCTTTCATGTACTGGAGGGGAAGGTAGCATGGTGATCGTTACAGGTTTACGATCTGACTTGTGGTTAAACGGACCTTTGGCAAGCGTGTGGGAACAACCCCTCGGCTGAGCTTCCGCCTGTCCTCTGTGTGCCGCAGTCACTGAGACCGTTCCAAAACGGTATGTGCAGCATTTTCTTCTTGCAAATGCGCCTTAGCCAACGCAACGACACCCTTTTCACGTATTTTTGACTTCAACCGTGCAATGCCCCTCCTGGGAACTGTCAGAATCATGTAAAACACTTCTGACGGTATCAAGGACACGTGGCCCTGATCCTGCCTGTGCTTTTATTCCCCCTAGGTATTTCTTCGTTCCTCTCCCCTCCTTCTTCCCCCATAATAGAATTATTGAAGTTTCTGTTTTATAGATGCCCCCTAACTGCCATCTTTTCTCTTTCCTTCCACTAATCTACCCTCTCACTTTCTACCTTCATGGTAGCATTTTCTGAGTGCATGGCTACCTTGATGACTTCTAGGGGAAAATGAGGTTAGTTATAATAGAGATCAATTTTTCTCTTTAGAATAAAGAACTAACTTTTACTGTTCACCAGTGACTTTACCTCTGCATGTTTTGGTTTTTTTTCCCTCAAGGGCCATCTCCTAGGTCTGTTTTCCCTGTGTAAAGTTGGGGTAATAGTACTTCCTGAATATTTTTCTTTTTTCTTTTTAATTTTTTTAATTGGATATATTCTATCCAATTAAATTCTATATTTCATTTCCCTTTTTCTGGTTCCCCACCCCCAAAGGTGCCACATGCCCTTTTCCCTCACCCTGTTCCCCCATCCACACCTTCTCACTTCCCTGTTCTGATATTCCCCTACACTGATGTTTTGATCCTTTCCAGCACCATGGTCTACTCCTTCCTTCTTGTCAGATATCATTTGGTATGTAGACTATGTCTTTGGTGTCCCAAGATTCTAGGCTAATATCCACTTATCAGTGACTGCATACCATGGGTATTCTTTTGAGACTGAGTTACCTCACTTAGTATGATGTTCTCCAGCTCCATCCATTTCTCTAAGAATTTTATGAATTCATTGTTTCTAATGGCTGAATAGTATTCCATTGTGTACATATACCATATTTTTTGTATCCATTCCTCCGTTGAGGGACATCTGGGTTCTTTCCAGCTTCTGGCTATTATAAATAAAGCTGCTATGAACATAGTGGAGTACGTATCCTTACTGCATGCTGGGGAATCTTCTGGGTATATGGCCAAAAGTGGTATGAATGGGTCCTCCGGAAGTATCATGTCCAGTTTTCTGAGGAACCGCCAGACTGATTTCCAGAGTGATTGTACCAACTTGCATTCCCACCAGCAGTGGAGTAGTGTTCCTCTTTCTCCACATCCTCACCAGCACCTGTTGTCTCCTGAGATTTTACTCTTAGCCATTCTGACTGGTGTGAGGTAGAATCTCAGGGTTGTTTTGATTTGCATTTCTCTAATGACTAATGATATTGAACATTTTTTAAGGTGTTTCTCAGCCATCTGAACTTCTTCAGGTGAAAAGTCTTTGTTTAGCTCTGTATCCCATTTTTTGATAGGGTTATTTGGTTTTCTGGGGTCTAACTTCTTGAGTTCTTTGTATATATTGGATATTAGCCCTCTGTCAGATGTGGGGTTGGTGAAGATCTTTTCCCAATTTGTTGGTTGCCGATTTATCCTTTTGACAGTGTCTTTTGCCTTACAGAAACTTTGTAATTTTATGAGGTCCCATTTGTCAATTCTTGATCTTAGAGCATAAGCTATTGGTGTTCTGTTCAGGAATTTTCCTCCTGAGCCAATGTCCTCAAGGGTCTTCCCCAGTTTCTTTTCTATTAGTTCTAGTGTGTCTGGTTTTATGTGGAGGTCCTTGATCCACTTGGAGTTGAGCTCAGTGCAAGGAGATAAGAGTGGATCAATTCTCATTTTTCTGCATGTTGACCTCTAGTTGAGCCAGCACCATCTGTTGAAAAGGCTATCTTTTTTCCACTGGATGTTTTCAGCTCCTTTGTCGAAGATCAATTGGCCATAGATGTGTGGGTTCAATTCTGGGTCTTCAATCCTATTCCATTGATCCACCTCCCTGTCACTGTACCAATATCATGCAGTTTTTAACACTACTGCTCTGTAGTATTGCTTGAGGTCCAGGATATTGATTCCCCTAGAAGTTCTTTTACTGTTGATGATAGTTTTAGCTATCCTGGGTTTTTTGTTATTCCAGATGAATTTGAGAATTGCCCTTTCTAACTCTATGAAGAACTGAGTTGGGATTTTGATGGGGATTGCATTTAATCTGTATATTGCTTTTGGCAAGATTGCCATTTTAACTATATTAATCCTGCCAACCCACGGGCATGGAAGATTTTCCCATTTTCTGATGTCTTCTATTTCCTTCTTCAGAGACCTGAAGTTTTTGTCATACAAATCTTTCACTTGTTTGGTTAGAGTCACACCAAGATACTTTATAATGTTTGTGGCTATTGTGAAGGGTGTCATTTCCCTAATTACTTTCTCGGCCTGCTTATCCTTTGCATATTGGAAGGCTACTGATTTGCTTGAGTTGACTTTATAACCAGCCACTTTGCTCAAGTTGTTTATCAGCTGTAGGAGTTCTCTGGTGGAGTTTTTTGGGTCACTTAGGTATTCTATCATATCATCTGCAAATAGTGATAGTTTGACTTCTTCCTTTACGATTTGACTTCCTTTGTTGTTGAATTGCTCTAGCTAGTACCTCAAGTACTATATTGAAGAGATATGGTGACAGGGGGCAGCCTTGTCTAGTCCCTGATTTTAGTGGGATTGCTTCAACTTTCTCTCCATTTACTTTCATGTTGGCTATCAGTCTGCTATAAATTGCTTTTGCTATGTTTAGATATGGGCCTTGAATTCCTGTTCTTTCCAAGACTTTTAGCATGAAAGGATGCTGAATTTTGTCAAATGTTTTTTCAGCATCCAATGAGATGACCATGTGGTTTTTTTCTTTGAGCTTGTTTATGTAGTGGATTATGTTGATGGATTTCTATATATTGAACCATCCTTGCATCCCTGGGATGAAGCCAACTTGATCATGGTGAATGATCGTTTTGATGTCTTCTTGGATTCAACTGGCAAGAATTTTATTGAGTATTTTTGCATCGATGTTCATAAGGGAGATTGGTCTGAGGTTCTCTTTCATAGTTGGGTCTTTGTGTGGTTGTGGTATCAGGGTAATTATGGCTTTGTAGAATGAGTTGGGTAGTGTTCCTTCTGTTTCTATTTTGTGGAATAGTTTGAAGAGTATTGCTATTAGGTCTTCTTTGAAGGTCTGATATAATTCTGTGCTAAAACCATCTGGTCCTGTGCTTTTTTTGGTTGGAAGACTTTCTATGACCTCTTGTATTTCTTTGAGGGTTATGGGTCTGTATAGACGATCTATTTGATCCTTATTTAATTTTGGTATTTGGTATCTGTCTAGGAAATTGTCCATTTCCTCCAGATTCTCCAGTTGTGTTGAGTATAGACTTTTGTAGTAGGATCTGATGATTTTTTTGAATTTCCTCAGTTTCTGTTGCTATAGCTCCCTTTCATTTCTAATTTTGTTGATTTGAATACTGTCTCTGTGCCCTTTGGTAAGTCTGGCTAGGGGTTTATCTATCTTGTTGATTTTCTCAAAGAACCAGCTCCTGGTTTTGTTGATTCTTTGTATGGTTCTCTTTGTTTCTACTTGATTATTTCAGCCCTGAGTTTGATGATTTCCTGTCTTCTGCTCCTCCTTGGTGAAATAGCTTCTTTTTGATCCAGAGCTTTCAGGTGTGCCGTTAAGTTGCTAGTATATGCTCTCTCCTATTCCTTTTTGGAAGCACTCAGGGCTATGAGTTTTCCTCTTAGCACTGCTTTCATTGAGTCCCATAGATTTGGGTATGTTGTGCCTTCATTTCCATTAAATTCTAAAAAGTCTTTGATTTCTTTCTTTATTTCTTCCTTGACTAAGGTATCATTGAATAGAATATTGTTCAGTCTCCATGTATATAATTATTTTCTTTTGTTTTTGTTGCTATTGAAGAACACTCTTACTCCATGGTGATCTGATAGGAGGCATGGGATTAGTTTGATCTTTTTATATTTTTTGAGGTCTGTCATGTGACCAATTATATGGTCAATTTTGGAGAAGGTACCATGAGGTGCTGAGAAAAAGGTATAGTCTTTTGCTTTAGGATGAAAGGTTCTATATATATCTGTTAGATCTAATTGGTCCAAAGTTTCAGTGAGTTTCCCTGTGTCCCTGTTTAGTTTCTGTTTTCCTGATTGGTCCATTGATGATAGTGGAGTGTCGAGGTCCCCCACAATTATTGTGTTAGGTGCAATGTGTGCTTTGAGCTTTAGTAAAGTTTCTTTTATGAATGAGGGTGCCCTTGAATTTTGAGCATAGATGTTTAGAATTGTGAGCTCTTCTTGGTGGATTCTTCCTTTGACTAGCAAGAAGTGACCTTCTGAGTTTCTTTTGATGACTTTAGGTTGAAAGTCAATTTTATCTGATATTAGTATGGCTATTCCAGCTAGCTTCCTGCGACCATTTGCTTGCAAAATTGTCTTCCAGCCTTTTACTCTAAGGTAGTGTTTGTCTTTGACCCTGAGATGTGTTTTCTGTATGCAGCAAAATGTAGGGTCCTGTTTCTGTATCCAGTCTGTTAGTCTATGTCTGTTTATTGGGGAATGGAGTCCATTGATGTTAAGAGATGTTAAGGAATAGTGATTATTTCTTCCTGTCATTTTTTTCATTTTTTATTCTATATTTTTGTTTACATTCCAAAGGCTTTTCCCTTTCCCAGTTTCTCCCCCACCATACGTCCCAGAAGTCCTCTCCCCCCCAACTATTCCCCAATCACCCTCCCCCCACACCATTTCTCTGTTCTGGTACCCTCCTACAAAACTGGATCCAATCTTTTCAGGCCCAGGGTCCTCTCCTTTCTTCTTCTTGGGAATCATTTGACTTGCTAATTGTGCCTTGAGTATTTAGGGCTTCTGGGCTCATTAATATCCACTTATCAGTGATTGCATTTCATGTGTATTCTTTTGTGATTGGGTTAACTCACTTAGGATGATATTTTCCAGATCTAACCATTTGCCTACAAATTGCATGAATTCATTATTTTTAATTGCTGAGTAGTATTCCATTGTGTACACACACACACACACACACACACACACACACACACACATATATATATATATATATATATATATATATATCACATTTTCTGTATCCATTCCTCCTTTGAGGGATATCTGGGCTCCTTCCAACTTCTGGCTATTATAAACAAGGCTGCTATGAACATAGTGGAGCATGTGTCTTTATTGTATGTAGGAGAGTCCTCTGCGTATATGCCCAGGAGTGGTATGCCAGGGTCCTCTGGAAGTGACATGCCCACTTCTGAGGAACTGCCAGACTGATTTCCAGAGCGGTTGTACCATCTTACAATCCCACCAACAGTGGAGGAGTGTTCCTCTTTCTCCACATCCTCCCCAGGATGTTGTCTCTTGAGTTTTTAATCTTAGCCATTCTGACTGGTGTGAGGTAGAATCTCAGGGTTGTTTTGATTTGCATTTCCCTCATGACTAATGATGTTGAACATCTCTTAAGGTGTTTCTCGGCCATCCGAATTTCTTCTGGTGAAAATTCATTGTTTAGCTCTGTACCCCATTTTTTGATAGGGTTATTTGGTTCTTTGGGGTCTAACTTCTTGAGTTCTTTGTATACATTGGATATTAGCCCTCTGTCGGATGTGGGGTTGGTGAAGATCTTTTCCCACTTTGTTGGTTGCCGTTTTGTCCTTCTGACAGTGTCCTTTGCCTTACAGAAACTTTGTAATTTTATGAGGTCCCATTTGTCAATTCTTGATCTTAGAGCATAAGCTATTGGTGTTCTGTTCAGGAACTTTCTCCCTGTGCCCATGTCCTCCAGGTTCTTCCCAAATTTCTTTTCTAATAGTTTCAGTGTGTCTGGTTTTATGTGGAGGTCCTTGATCCACTTGGAGTTGATCTTAGTACAAGGAGATAAGAGTGGGTTGATTCGCATTCTTCTGCATGTTGACCTCCAGTTGAACCAGCACCATTTTGAAAAGGCTATTCTTTTTCCACTGGATGGTTATAGCTCCTTTATCAAAGATCAAGTGACCATAAGTCTGTGGGTTAATTTCTGGGTCTTCAATCCTATTCCATTGATCTACTTGCCTGTTGCTGTATCAATACCATGCAGTTTTTAACAGAATTGCTCTGTAGTACTGCTTGAGGTCAGGGATATTGATTCCCCCAGAAGTCCTTTTATTGTTGAGAATAGTTTTAGTTATCCTGGGTTTTTTGTTGCTCCAGATAAATTTGAATTGCTCTTTCTAGATCTATGAAGAATTGAGTTGGGATTTTGATGGGGATTGCATTGAATCTGTAGATTGCTTTTGGCAAGATGGCCATTTTTACTATATTGATCCTGCCAATCCAAGAGCAAGAAATATTTTTCCATCTTGTGAGGTCCTCTTTGATTTCTTTCTTCAAGGACTTGAAGTTTCTGTCATACAGATCTTCCGCTTGTTTGGTTAGAGTTATGTCAAGGTACTTTATGTTGTTTGTGGCTATTGTGAAGGATGTTATTTCCCTTACTTCTTTCTCAGCCTGCTTATCCTTTGAGTACAGGAAGGCTTTTGAGTCGTTATCTTCTTTTGAGTTTGATGGAAGAAGGTTATATCTTGCATTTTCCTTCACTTGTTTGTTTGTGTTTTCTTGCAACTCTTTAAGAGATTTTTGTGTTTCCTCTTTCATGACTTCTGCCTGTTGACTCAATTTCTCCAGCATTTCTTTAAGTGATTTTCTCATTTACTCCTTATTGGCTTCTGTCTGTTGATCCATATTCTCCTGGAATTCTTTAAGTGATTTCTGTGTTTGCATTATATGTTCCCCTGAATTTCTTTAAGAGATTTGTTTATGTCTTTTTTGTGTTCCTCTAGCAACATCATGACCAGTGGTTTTAAATCCAACTCTTGTTTTTCTGGTGTGTTGGGGTATCCAGGACTTGCTGTGGTTGGCGAATTGGGTTCAGATGCTGCCATATTGCCTTGATTTCTGCTTGTAATGTTCCTACGATTGCCTTTTGCCATCTCTTTATATCTGGAGTTAGTTGGTCTTATTGTTACTAGTTGGAGTTTGAAGGTCCTGTGAGCCTGGCCTTTGGCACTGCTGTCGTAGAGTGTGTCCATGCTCCTGAGGTGGAGACTGGGAGGTTTCTGCTACTGGACTCCAAATTCCCTCCTCAGCTCTGCTAGGTTGGACCCAAGTCTTCCCCAGGCTAGTTGCTGGATCTGCAATTGGCCTCCCGTGGTCTCCTCCTGGCCTGTCTAGTTGCCAGCCCTTAAGAATAAGATCTTTTATTTCCCACTGATCTGGGCTCATCTGTTAGATCTTTATGGAGACCTGAGCTCCTCTGTTGGTTCTCTATGGTGACCTGTTCAGGCCACCAGCTCCAAGATGGTGGCGGGTCTCAGGGCTCTGTCTAACCACCGGATTCCCTGCAGGAACCCAGAGGTTCCCTGGTTGGACTGCTGGAACCTAGATGGTGGTATTCTCAGTCCACAGCGCTCTGTCTGGTTAGCTGTCTGTGGTGTCCTGAGGCAAGATGTCAGCCTCTGGCTGTACTCCAGTCACAGACGCACGAGCAGGTTGTTGCCCACGCTGGTTGGTGCACAGACCTCCCGCAGAGCTCCTCTGGCTTTGTGCGCAGGCAAGAGCCTGACAGGCTAGTCTATGGTAGGCTAGGTCTCTATCCACGCACCTGACCCCAGCCGCCAGCAGTCAGCAGTGACCGGAGGCAAGATGGCGGCCTCCAACAATAGATATTTTTCTTAAGCTCATGCAGGGAGTGGAATCAGAGCAGAAGCTATATTTGCCCAACTCAGAGCTGATATTGAAGCTCACTCAACATAAAACTTCCTCCATCTGGGATCCTAAATATTTTTCTTATGAGGTTAAATGGTAATGTTTACAAAAGTTCATGGAAAAGGAGAAATTCTGGCACAAGTGTAAGAAAACAATGATATAGTAATTATTCTGCCCAACAGAGAAACTAAAGTGGATTTTCTTGGTGGATCCTGAAGTAAAATTTCTTGAAACAGGTAAAGCCCCAGGTTTCTCTGGTGTCTCCTTTTCTGCCATGATGCTTTTTATCAGATTCTTTGCCATCTTCCCTTGTTAGAGTGACTCTGGCCAGGTTCGGCCTCTTTAGGGGCTGTATTCATGTACTATTTCTATGCTCATTGAAACCCACCTGCCCAGCCTTGGGTTCTGCTTAGCTGACATTGACTTAGCAGAGATAACATTAGGGGTATATTGATAACCACAGGGGCTTTGCTTGCACCTGGCTTCTCAGTTTTCTCATCTGAGTGAATCCTAGTGATTCTGGGCTGCATGCTGGCTCAGAAGGTTCTTTCTGGTTTCAGAGTCTGTGATTCTAACTGTAGAGCAAGCCCTGGAGAATGAGTCCATCTTCTTTGGTCTTTCTGAAGTTATAGACAACCTTAAGACCTTAAACCTTTGTAAATAAATATAGTCTTGGGAGTTTTGGAAGGTAGTAAGGAGATGTTCTCTGTTGACAGGGCTTTGGTGTCTCTCAGCAATCCATTCCCACCGTGCACCCCCTGGCAATTACAGTGTGTGCTCCTAATCCTAAAGATTATGACATCTTCTTTGTGCAATACACTCCCTGAAGAGTCCTTAACAAGACAAGTCGGGTCTGGGTTAAGTAGGGAACACAGGGATTATTGAATAAGCGAACACCTCTGACTTAACTCTTGTACTATGTACCTGTTTTGGAGTCCACAGAGAAATACGGCTGGCCCTGGAGGATGCTGTACACTACCCGGGCGCTGTTGCCATACGTTGGGTCATCAGCATCTGTGGCCGTCACTTGGATAACAGAGGTGCCTGAGGGAGAGAAGTGGGAGAGACTTAATGAAGCCCGGTTAAGAAGAGCTGGTATGGTCAGCCTTAAAACATTTTGCAGATGTTGCCTGCTTCTCTGGGAGAATTCTCTTTCTTGATCACAGTTCCATAACTCTCATTTTGTTACTCAGTAGGGATGATAGCCATTTGTGTTAAAGTCTTACCAGCCAGTCAAGGTAACACTGCCTATGTGGTCTTCTTTGTTTATTGGTAATACCAATATTTACATTAAAAATCTAATCTAATCTACTCTAATACATTATAATTTATCAGCCAGCTATAATTTATTTGATTCTTAAGAACTCATAACTAGAAGGCATTGGGAAATTATTACTTAATGTGGCTGCTTCTCATATCTCCATAGCTCCAGGAAGCTACCTGCTGACGGAGTTGGTAGTCATTTTAGTTCCACTTTTATGATTTCTGACCCTTTTCTCTTCTATGTGTACATAGTAGGATTGCCTACAGTGAAATTACTATTGGTAAAAGTGAGCTCACCAACACCTTACCTACTGGTGACATTTCTGGCACAGTGGCAACATAAGGTCCATCCAGGAACTTGGGCTCGTTGTCATTGATATCTTGGATTTTGATAATGAACTCTGATTCTGGCTCCATTGGCCGGCCTGTTCTCCTGTCTAGGGCTTGAGCCCTTAGAGTATATTGTGCTCTTTCCTCTCGGTCGAGCCTCTGAATGGCATGGATGTCTCCAGTGGTGTCATCAATGGTAAACACAATGCCTGCTCCTTCTCCTGAAAGGATGTATTTGATGGATCCATCTCCCCTGTCCATGTCTGAATGAAGCTGGGGACAAAAGCACTGAAATGTCATCATTAATATGCACAGGTATTGGAAATATGTTAAGACCTCCCTTTACATAGGAATTTTCTTTCCCCTTCAGCGTTTAGGAAGTCTGTTTGCAAAGAACCAACATGCTTTAAGATGAGTAAAGGGCATTATGGGAGGTTTTTCCATGTCATATTCTTATGATAGTAACATGTAATATGATCTTAATACTTTAAAATGATTGTGCTTGAGAAACCTAGAAGACATTTATAGAAATAAGAGCAAATTTATTGAGAAAGATTGTCCTTTTATTCGAGGAGAGAAGTCAGCAGACAAGTTTAAATATCTTTAAGTTAAAAATAAGTGGTGGAATATGCCTTTAATCCCAGTATAGGGGGCAGAGGCAGTCAGGTCTCTGAGTATTAGGCCAACCTGGTCTTTGGAGTAGGTTCTAGGGAAGCCAGGGCTATGCAAAAAAAAACAAAACAACAAACCCTCTCTTGAAGAACAAAACAAACAAGAATAGTCTCATGCATGAGATCATCGACTTCCTAGTTTCCTATGTAGTATGGTTTGCTTATGTTTCAGGTGTGAAGCTAGCTTAGGTACTGATTGTGTGCGTGTGTGCCCTGGTAGGATGCATTCTCAGATTCAATGATTCACTAAAGTCCGTGTGGGGATGGTTGAGTTAGGGACATGCTTTTCTACTCATCCAACTGGATTTCTCTAAGACTATTTTTTACAAACATAATTTTATTTTATTTTTATGTGTATAGGTGTTCTGCTTCTGTGTATGTCTCTTTTGTGGCTGATGCCTGCAAAAGCTAGAAGAATGCATCAAATCTCTAGAATTTGAGTTGCAGATGGCTGTGTGCTATAATGTATGTGCGAGTAATGATACCAAGTTTCTCTGGAAGAGCAGCTGGTGTTCTTAACCACTAGGCAATCTCTTCAGCCCCCTCTTCTCATACTCCTTTGCTATAATTTCTCCAAAAACATTTGGGAGCACAATTTTACCTCAGCCTAGAGAAATATCTGACTTGATAATTGCAAGCAATGCAAATGGTCAGAAGAATGTTGGGGTTTTGGGGTATCCTTTAGGTCTCTTTCTAAAGAATCAGCACAAACAAAGTTTTCGTTAGTACTACTAACATTATTGCTGTCTGTTTTCAGAACTCACATATTTAAGCACCAAAGTTCCCAAGATTAAATCATTAGACAGACAAGTGTTAGGCTTAATGCTACAAGCCCATCATATCTGACCTGAATATGGTCTGTGTCAGTTATCAACTGAGTGTCCTTGACATGAGTAAATATACTGTTTAAACCCTTAATTTTATTATATTATAAATGGAGAGCAGCAGAAACACTCATTTCCAAGGCTTTCTGGGATCATTAGAGATTAACATATGTAAAGTAAAGAGGACTGTTTCTTTCCCATAGTAGGAAAGCTATAAATGGGGTCAATTATGGTGATGATATATGATGTATCTTCAACGAGAAAGGATATTAACATACTCATCTTTTATCTGCCCTCTTTAAGCCTCCAAGCTAATGACCTTGTTGTTATGCACAGCTTGATGATCAAAGTCCCTGCAGCATTGAAAGGGCACTGGCCCTGCTACACTGAGGGTTAAAGTTTAGGGACACTGTCTATTGACTTCATCTTATGAACTTTGATTTGCTTAAGGGACACCTGAAAGTGTTCACAGCCTCCTCAGACAGGGATAGCTTCAAAAGCTGGCACTAGTTTTGAGCTAATCTCAAACTTATTTCAGGCCAACCAACCATCGAAGCTGTGTCTTACATACAAAAGGGGAATTAGAAAATAAAATCACCCTCCAAATAGCTTTGGATTTATTTTTGCTTAAAGGTATTCTATAGAGTATATCGTGTTCTCACATTTCTTTATTCCATATACACTATTATCACTAAAATCCATTTATTCAGTTTAAAAAGTAAAGATGGAAAAGCTTAGCACTTATTGTGTAGAAGTAAAAGACATTTAGTTAGGAATGGGACACAAGAGACAATGCGTTCCCTCTGAAAATATGCTCCTGAGTAGAGGAATGGAACTGGAAGGAGAAAGACAAAACACTTAGAAGTTTCTTAAATTGTGAGAGAAAAATATCTGTTCATGTGTGTATGTACATGTAAAACTTTATGGCCGATGACATTTAACTTGCAATAAAACAAGTTAAGGCATGAAAGTTATGATGGACACGGAGCTTGACACACTACAGCACTATTGATGCCATCACCGGGCAAGCGTGAGTGGTGCCTTTGGAGTAGGCTTAACAAACAACAGAAATCACAGCTAGCAGTGCCGAGGGGCAGCTCTGTGTCCTGAGGTTGATAAGGCTGGCTGGGGTCCAATGGCATAGTGCTGAAGCTCACCTTAGCTCTCTTACTGCTCCCCATAGGAGAAGATACCGAGGAACCTTTGCAGACAATGAATTCTCGGGAGGTAAAGACTATGGAATCATCCCAGTGTCATGCAGTAGATGGTACTGGCTCAGGCTAAAGCTTTTGGAGAAACCTCATGTTACCTTCTTCTTAAGAGTTAGTGTTTTGGGGGGGGATTGCTTCTGAGTGTGTTTACAGGTATTGAAGGTGTCTTGGTTAGTTTTGTTGTTGCCTTGACACGTATGAGAAGTGGGAACCTCAGTAGAAGAATTGCCTCCATCAGACGACCTGTGGGCATGTCTCTTGGGGTCATTTTCTAGATTACTAATTCTCTTAGGATGGCCCAGTCCACTGCTATCCCTTGGGAGCGGTGGGTCTGGGTTATATAAGAGCAGTCGTTGAGCCTCCATTGTTAATGTCTTGCCTCCTTCTTGAGTTTCTGCTTGACTTCCCACAGTGAATGATGGTTACCTGGGAGTGTAATATGAAATAAACCTCCCCTCCTCAGGTTTCTTTTGGTCAGGGTGTTGTATCATAGCGACAGAGAGCAGATTAGAGCACAAGGGGAGGGACACAGGGCTCGTGCAGTGAAATGAGAAGGCTCTTCCATGCACAGCTATAAAGAGGCTTAACCAGAGCTGATTCTGAGGAATACAGTTGTGTGGCTCCAGGGTCCTGCAGAAAGCAAATCCTCCACCAGAAGGTTATTTCAATAGCATTGAAGGAGGAGAGGGCACTAGGGTGTCAGATCTACTGTGATTTTGGGAAATAACCAGGGATCTTCTGGCAGAGCCAACAGGTTGGGGACAGAGGTTAGGCCTTCCAGGATTTAAAAGTGGATGGCACCTCATGAGGCTGGGCCTGAAGGTCTCTGAGAAGAGAGGATTGCCTGGGTAAAGTTTCAGGGTCATGGATGAGCCCTCCCCACTAAGTAACTTCTCTAAGGCTCTTGGAAAATTGGTAGTGCCATTAAACTGTTTTACCTGTATTCACCTTTATTTCAGCTAATACTGTTAACTCTAGCTACAACACATAAGTACATTCTGGGAAGACATCTTTCCTCTAGAAATTGTCTAGACAGATGAAGGGATATCTCTTTTATCCACAGTGTTTAAGATCTTAGAATATGAGGGAATACTGGAAAGTAGATGTATATTCTAAAATAATAACGGCAATAATACTCCGTGCTGATTTAGGATGAATTTCCTGAGTGCCCAGGGACATTCTGGAAAGACAGTGAGTGCGGAGTTGTGCTTAGATAGTGGCCGCGTGAAGTTTAACCTGTATATAACGTGTGCCTACAGGTCTACGCCCAGGCAGAGTTCTCAGTAAGCCTCCTCTCACGTGTCAATATGATCTAGCTTTCACTTGACACTGCCACACGCATGGGAAGACTGGTGTGGGTTTTACAAGGCCATACAAACTAATGCTGACCATTGCTGCCATATTCCTTCCTGAAGTAAGCAAATGATCTGGCAGGCTCTCTAAGAAGACATCTCTCAGGGATTGGGATGACAAGCTATCTCTGTTATATATCGAGTAAAAGATGGATGAATTCTATTCAAAGAAAGTAGAGAGAGGGCCATGAACAAGCAGATATCTAAGTATCTTATGTGTGGAGTGACACACCAGTGCAGGGTAAACCGCAGTGCGTGAATGGGGCAGGTGACTGGCCAGGCATGTGCGTGTTCTGTATCCTGGGTCGAGCATGCTTCCCTTTCAAGTTTGTTACATATTTATGTACTTCCCTGTTAGTGGCTTTTAATAAGTGCTTCTTGTTTTCTTCTTAACCCAAATGATTCCCAAATCATTTGACACTGGACTGTTGTATTTAGGGCACAAACTGAGCAATATTATTCTTTTTAATTTCCTAAACTAAACCAGCCCAAATCCCTGGAATACTTGCATTTTATGGCTTTCTCTACTCCAGGAGTTTTATCTTGATGTCTCATAGTGTCCTAGAGACTGTGGTGTCCTGTGATGAATCTTCACTTCCTCTCCCCCGACCCCCAGGTGGGAAGAATCTCTGGCTAATCAGCTGATTTATTGACCAATCAGGAAAGAATCGGGGAGGAAGGCTTACACATCACTGCGGCAGGAGATTCTTAGAATAAGGATTACCAACAGATATGGGGACACAGAAGTCAGCATCTGGATAATACAAGGATAATCTCTACACAGGGCACAATAGTATAATGCCTGAACTTCCCAACATCCCCGAGAAGCCCAGGAAGCAAGTCTTCAGGCCCCGGATCCCGCTGCACTGGTCTGGATGTTGTCATGGCTAAATTTCAAGTCGTTGGCCAGTTATTTTCTGAACAACAGGAAAGAAAGCCCGTGGCTGTGGGGCAGGAGTGGTGGCGATGGAGCGTTACTCACCCCTAGTGTACCCTGCCCTGCGGACAAAAGCCCTCACCCCAAGCCCAGTTCCTCCCGTTGCATTCACTTCACAGCGTTGTTATAATTGTTTGCTTCATGTGCATGTGACTGAAGGGATGAGCCAAGTCTACCACAATAATTGTTGACATTTTCATTCTACACTATTATCTATCATTCTATTCTGCATTATTATGACTTTTGTACCAGGTCTGGGAGGCATTATAGACAAGACTAGGAATCAGCATCACTGTTTCTATCTTTTAAAAGAAGGAAGATGGCCCTAACGTATACGAGAATATAAAATAATTACAGAATATTAATGTTATTTTCTTAAATGTATTTCCATACTAACCACAAATATCTACTCTGAAGGACTATTTTTTCAACTATCAAGAAACGGGATGTCTTCAAATCTCTGTTAGGCTGAAGAAATGTTCACGCTCTAAGTAGTTTGCAGGGTACATGCTAGGGAATTTGAACAGCACTTTCGAGAGGGAGCCATAGCATACGCCTATCGGGACAGTAGCCTGAGCACACACGTGGCCTGCATGGCACGTGATGGGAGGAAGCTGGAAGAAGACACGTCTGGCCCTTATCGTGGGTCTGAGGCAGAGGATGTCCTTGAATCATGTGTTGCTTCACAAGGTGGGCATTCTGCAGTAGGCGCTTTCCCACGGTAAACATACTCAAGGGAATCATTACATAGGGAGACTAGGCGGTGCCCGCTCAGTTAACTGGATCTCGAGGAACAGAACATCATGGTAATGGAGAAACTCTGAGAGGAAGAAGTGAATCTGAGAGAAACTGCCAAGGAGATATTGATATCTTTGGTGACTAATTGTACAGAAAGGATAAAGAAGATGATGGAGAATTTAGAGGTTACATATTTAATTGGTAGGAGCATTAGGTATGCTTTAGGAGCTGCTGGGTTCCCAGAATGAACTCTGTAGGATTATTGCTACTAGTGAGCATTCCAGTGTCACAACGAGTGATTATCACAGGTGCCATGCTAAGCAGCTTACGTGCGTCAGCTTCTCCAGTCCTTACCATGCCATCAGGTAGTCATTTCTTTACCCATTTACTGCGTTTTCAGTCAGGTTTTGTTTCCCGTGACAATTTTAGTGTTGAAGATAAATGAGAACAATGTTCTTGGCCTCCTGGAGGTTCTAGTCTAGCCAGGGCTTAAGAAGGGAGCAGGAGGGGGCTGGGGAGATGGCTCAGCAGGTAAGGGTGCTCACCAGTCTTACGGAGGACCGAATTTAGTTCTCATCTCATGGTTTACAATTGGATATAACTCCAGCTTCAAGGGAATCAATGACTGGCCTTGCAGTCATTATAATCAGATACTCATGTGCGCGCGCGCACACACACACACACACACACACACACACACACACAACTACCCCCCACTTCTACCCCCTACTTAAATATTTTTTAAAAATCCTTAAGAAAAGGAGAAGGGAGTGGTAGGCAGCTGTTGAGACTGCCGAGGACTTGGGTTCGCAGGGCTCCCTGGAAGCTCGTGGCTGGGCACGGAGCCACATGTGTTTGAATCAGAAGCACATGCCTATAGCTTTGGCACTAAACAAGTATTTAAGTTAATACAATGAATTATTTATTTTCTAATTAATTTCTTGTCTCCCATTCTCGCTCCCTTTGTTGCATTCAGAAAATGGTCTCCGATTAACAACCAAAGGAGGCAGACAGGAGAGAAAGCCAAGGTTAAAAATGAAAATGATGATAGACAAATTAAGGGGCTTTGACTATAAAGTTTATAAATATATTCATTGATTGTTTCTAACTAACCCCAAAGCAGTCATACTAGGAGATTTTGAATGGAGAATATTTTATCGTTTTGATGTTGATTTTCATTAAACTTAGGTCTCAAGCTAAACCTATAGAAGTGCTTACACACACACACACACACACACACACACACACGAATATTTAATTGTGTTATTCTTAGAAGGTCCCTGCTGCTTCTATTAAGGGTTGAGAGGCTTTTGTTAAGGTCTGAGGCTTTTCCTGCAAAACGTGATTGTGGGTTTTTTTTCCCCCAATGGAAGCTTAGAGAGAGTCCTCTTTCTGACCACTATCTGACAAGGCAGTGCTGTATTTTAGCTGGTGGTCAATAATGTCCAACAAGTTAGCATTTTCCTTAGAACTCAGACATAGGCTAGATGATCATTCATATTCAACTCACTTTAATACCCAATCTCAACACCAGATACCCTGCATTTTCCTCACATCTTACCTTGCCGACATACAAGGGGTCGGTCCCAGTGTACTCTTCCAGGACAAAAAACTGATTCCACACCCAGCTTCTCTTGCTCCGCTGATGTGGCTGTGGCCTTCCCGAGAAGAGGGTTTCTAATCCGACTTCTGGCACTGGCGTGCTGGAGAGTGCTGCGCTCGTGAGCTCCATCAGTGCCCACACGTACAGGGATGTGCCGAGTCCACGCAAACGCTTCGCATTGCTCATCCTACCCGGAGTCCACATGGGCTCGCAGGCGTTGCAGGCGCCGAGTCGGACGGCAAGCACTGGGGCTGGGGGATTTCCAAACAGAACAAGCCACAGCACAGGCTATTGGAAACTCATTGCTGCCCAAAGGAGGTCTCCATTCAAGTCAAGCTGAAGTCCTGTCAAGTTAAGGGAAAGACTGTGAGGGGGATTCCTTTCTGGGGCTGCTTGTAAGGTTTCCAGAAATGGCAGTAAATGATTTGTCTTCGGCTCAATGAGTCAGCTGGCTATCCCTTATGAGATGGCTCCCAATAAATACTATTTTGATTATAAAAAAGATAGTATGTTTTGTTATATCAGTGCCAAATATTTGGATTTGTATTCAGAGACAATAAAAGTAGTAAAAAAAACCAAACAAACAAAAAACAAAAAACAAACAAACAAACAAACAAACAAAAAAACCAACCAGTTCTCAATCTTAAGGGCTAGACTGTCTTAAAAAAATTAATAGTATGTTCTTCAAAATATCTATAATCAGAAAGCCTCCTGAACTCTTCAGAAGAGCATTCCATTTGAAAATTTACATCTACTTACAAGTAACATATCTATTAGCTCAGCTGATATTTTTGTCTTGTTAAAAAAAATAGAAAAAAATGGACTCTTTTCTTTTGCCAATGACACTTATCTTTTTCCTACCTCTGTTATTGATTATGCTATGAAAGTTGGACTTCATTTATAAGCAGCCATAGATGACAACTCGTAGCTTGAATCATTCTCTGAACTCACGAGAATCAGGTTTCACACTCTACGGCTTCGGCTGTGGAGCGCTGATAGGGGCTGCTAACGAGACCTTTCAGGGATGTGAGTGGTCAGTTAATCATTATATCTTTCACAGGGGACTTTAAAGTGCTATTAGTCATATGCCACCACAGTAAGCTAAGAATTGTTCTAACAGATTTCCTTTCCTGGTCTGAAAGACTCATTTAGGCAAAGGGACGTTAATGTCCGCCCGGAAACACCGTTTCATCAGTCACACTTCTTCTGCGGCTGTGCAGTCAGATTTCACCTGCGGCCTCACTTCTTGGCTATGACCCTATCAACCTTTTATTCCCTCCCATGGCTGGGTTTGATAAAATAGCCTTGCGCTCAGGCCACTAATCAGAGCAGTGGAAATGTTTTCCGTGCACTTGATATTTTCACTGCTGCTGTGCCTTGGCATGAATGTGTGCACCTGAGATTTTCAGATCTGCACAACTGAACAGTGACCTTTGGTTTGAATGTGGCTCAGAATAGGTGCATGGATGCTAGCTCAGGTCCTGCCCTCCACCTGTCATCTCCAGAAGACGGTTTAGGATCCTCTCTAACTCTCCCCAGCGAGAAGCATGAAACAACTTACAAATATCCCACCATCACTCATACAGAGTCATTTCAGTTTGTGGCAAGTCACATCAGTGGAGCTAGCAGAGAGGAAAGTCAGGTTTGGAACAGGCATGCCTCTTCGGAGCTCTGATCTACAGACAGCGTCTTAAGGAAAATGCATGCCAGGTATGCCTTATGTAGGCTGATTCCTTTGTGGTTCAGAACAGCAGCAGTTCTCTCTTTATGGATTCACCAACAGAAACATAGATTCTTTTTTTTTTTTTTTAGTCCTTTCCTAAGGGGAGGTGTTTTAGAAGGAGGAACCTTAATATGGGAGATGAATTGATGAGACACAGATATGGAAAATATAAGGTGAAATATAGGGCATCACTCCACAAAACTGGTGGGCGGATTACCGTGCTCGGCGAGTCACAAAGGGAACGGATGGTCTATGTATTATCAACACACAAATTTCCACAAGGGCCGCAGATTTGTTCTTCGTTTCTATCTTTACCCCTGATTTGTCTACCACAAGTCAAGATTGTGATTAGAGCTCTGATGGTTGACTCTGTGAGAGGCTCCCGTGTTTACTTTCCTTATCTGTTAGGTGGGAACAGTAATTCTCCTGTCTACTCCACAGGACTCTCATGAGGATATGATGGGATAATGAAAGTTAATGACAAAAGTAACCACTGGAATTTGGAGAATCACATAAATTGCCAGGGGAATATGTGAAAATAATAAAGACAAACATAAAACATGTTTCATGAATACAACTGGGAACAAAATCCTACAGGAGTGGAATGATAATAAATCATTCCACAGGTCTCTAATGTGTGTTGAGTACTGTTTAATAGAAGATTCTAGCTCAGTCCAATTCTATAGTAACCATTCATGGCTTTTCCTTATGAAGATACTTAAAAAAGGGACAGCTACTGGAAAACTCTGAAATTGTAGAGAAAGTTCTTTTATAGGTTGCAGTTATCAACATAAAATGTGCTTTATAGTTGAGCATACATGTGCATTTTGGCTAATGGCTGGGCTTTATACATGATTTATCTCTAGCACTCTTATTTTTCTCTGTTCCCCCCCCCCAGCAGCTTGCTCTGTGTGTTTATGTGTGCATGTGTGTGTGTGTGTGTGTGTGTGTGTGTGCATTTAAGGGCCCCTACTCTCTTCCCATGACTAAAGTTCATGAACAGAGCAAGATGCGAGGCATTGTTGCGGGATTTTAAGTCATGAGCATTATATTCTTCTAGCTCTCATAAACAGACAAGGATTATCGCCAATTAAGCTCCCCTGACCTTACCTATAGCTATGATCTGAGGAGTTAAAAAAATCAGTAGTCACTTTGTGATTAATATTTTGCAGGCAGTTCAATTGTGTCAGATTTTCTCCCCATCTCTTGCTGACTCGTGCTCCCTACAAATGAGTGTAATATTCTTGTTTTCTCTTCTTTCACTTTATATGCACAAAAGTGATTGATTGGAGTGTTTAGGGCATGTGGATTTCTCTGAGATTCTTGGAAAGGCAGTAATCCCTGGGCCCCTTTGATTTGGCAATGATGGTTTTCATGCATGTAAACTCTGGGTAAAGGAACTGTGTAGTGACAAATGGTGGAAAGCAAACTGTTTCTGCTTCCTCAGAGTAACACACACGGGCAACAACCCTGCCTCAGTGTTCAGAAATGAAAATCCGTGATGTACAATAGTAACACTGTTCTTATCACAATTGCTTTCTGCAAAAGACGGGGAAAATACCACTCTTGTTAGACTCACTAACCATTTGCAATTATAGATGGTATGGTTCTCACATTTATATTTTTCCTACAGATATGAATAGATTACTTGTTTGAGGCTAATTACTGTTTCTGTAAATGCAGACGCTGACATGAATATCTACACACAGGTCTGCTTTGGGGAGAATACCCATGCCACGTGAAGACTCCATTAGTGGAAATTGACTTCTGTGCTAAATGAATCTCTTAAAAGTTCCCAACCCCCTAGCCTCCTGAAAGAAAGCAAACAGCTTGGTAATGAACACAGTAGGAGGAAATTAAAGTTGTGCTCAAAGTGTGTTCTCAGTGAATTGTTTATTTTGTTACTTAAATTCGTTGTGATATTTAAAATGTAGACGGAGGATGGTTACTGCTTTCTCCTTGAAATGAACTGGGCTTTTATGGTCTTCCTCTGATTTCTCTCCTCATTATCCAGTTTTCCTGGGCTTCTCATGAAAATGGAGAAACTGCTCAGAAAACTTCAAATGGGGTCTCTGCAGAAGACGGTTAGAGACTCCCTGTGGGAAGGTGGGGGGCTTGGATTGCTGCTGTGCTCTGATGCCTTTGGTGAAGTAGTGAAGTCTGTGTTGATAGTGATATCTGCTAACATATGTAAAACTTTTATCTCTTTGCAAACTTATAAACAAATAATGTAAACTCCAGGAAGTTGACTTGGATCCACATCTTACAGGTCAAATGGACCCCAGGTAAGTACTCTTAAGTTTTTTCACCTGCCTATTCCCAAGAGACAGATTCCTCTCTCTCTCTCTCTCTCTCTCTCTCTCTCTCTCTCTCTCTCTCTCTCTCCCTCTCTCTCTTCCCTGATCTTGGAACTCTACTCTCCAAACTACCAGGACCACCTCACTAAACACTGCAAACCGCCGCAAACTCACCAGCCCAGGTGCTTCTGATGGAATTTCCAACCACTCTGAACTTCGGCATTCTAGATGTCTCCAAAGCAGCTAGCCCTAGGTTGTCCATCCTTACAAACTGTTCTAAATTGGCCTGCCCCAGATGGTTGAGAAGAGCCTGTACAGCGAGTGAAATGGATGGCCTTGGCTATCATTTCAATTTTCTCTGGTTTCAAACTATGATGTGTAATGCCAGTAGGAAGCAGTCATAGAAGATATTATGTCCTCCCTTACCATTTATTATCAACAAAAGACTGGGTGTTAGGTCTCAAATGCAGAACAAATGGCTGAGGTTTCTATATAGCATATCCAAGTGGACCTGGCAACCAGGTTCTCCCAACATCCCTCAGTCCCTGCCTGTCACAGGGTGTGACTGGTATATCAAGTCTCTTACCCTAAACTCCCCCAGTCCAAGAGCTGGGCTTCCGTTCTCACATGGCCAAGCTCAGGGTCATTTTCATGCTGGATTTCCCAGATGTCCTTGTCTTTGGATATGTTCTTCATTTTATTTACAATAAACCTTCTCCTCTGCTATACCTAGGAGAAATCATGTTCTCTCTTTCTCTGTTGCTACTTTGTTTCCAACCCAATTCCCCGGTAAAAGAAAGCTCAACTCAATCAGTTAACAAAACAAGCTACAAGACTAGATTGGGCAGACCTCCCACTATACTACTCTATTTCCATCTATGTTATACCATATAACTTGCGGTTTCTCCAGGCCACAAGCTTCTCTCTCTGCTGCCTCTCCGTGGATCTCCCATAGCTCCTCCCCTCCCTGTTTATCCCCTGTTGCTCCTCCCCTAGACTCTCCCCCACTTCCTCCTGCCCAATCATTGGCTCAAGCCTTTATTTGAAAAGTTAAGGTTCACAAGGCAACTCCTCATCTGCAGCCCATCTGAGCAGCAGAATTAGCATCAAAATACAAGCCCAGGGCTATACATCTCTCTCTCTCTCTCTCTCTCTCTCTCTCTCTCTCTCTCTCTCTCTCTCTCTCCTCATTGTTTTTATGTTGCTGTACTTCTTCAGCAATCACGCTGATTTTAATCAAGAGCTTCAAAAATGCCCTTCAAAGAAAACAAAGAAAGAGAAATTTCATGGAGATCTTAGATGTCACAATGAAACATGACAGTATACCATAAGGTGCCCCACATTAAATCAGAATGTGGCTCTGCAGCCCACGTTGTCCCATGTCTCCATCAAAGGTCTCTTGTGAGGTGTAGGAGTCAGATTCCTTCAGTATAAACTACAGGATTTCTAGAGAATGACATGTGTGGTCATACATAACTAAAATGCTCATACAGTGATTGTCTATTTGAGCATACATGGCTTGCAAACAATAGCCCATATGGAATACCACAAAGCTTCTCTCTCTGCTGCCTCTCCGTTGATCTCCCATAGCTCCTCCCCTCCCTGTGACCACAAAGGTAATATTTTCTGTGACTTTGCCAATCACTTCGAATATTCCTGAATCTGCTCACCACCTTGGGACTCCATTTGGAGAAGGGTCCATGGCATGATTTTGAATCATGAAAGGAAGAGACAGTGCTCTTAGCAGAAGGCACTTTGACTACCTTCGGAGGACCCCCTCACACCTCTCTCCCAGCAGTTTTCAGGTAAGTAAAACCTCCACCCTTCATCATGATTATGAATTCACCAACCCAACCCACATCCCTTGCTCCTGAGACCCTCATCTCTTCCCCCTTTTTATTAAAAATGGAGTTTTCTCATTACGTTTTACATTACAGTGTCCCCTCATTTTACTCCTCCCACTTCCTCCCCACTGCCCCTCCCATCCTGATGCACTCCCTTTATCTCTCTCCTTAGAAAAGGACAGGCTTCTAAGAGAGAACAATGGAACAGAACAAAATAGAGATAAGATAAAAACAAAGCCTATCACATTGAAATTGGACAAGGCAATCCAACAGAAGGAACAAAGCTTCATGAGAAGGCACAAGGATCAGAGATCCACTCATTCACATGCTCGGGACTCTTACAAAATACTACAGTGATTTCCCCTTACACCAGTCAGAATGGCTAAGATAAAAAACTCAGGAGAAAACAGGTGCTGGTAAGGATGTGGAGAAAGAGGAACACTCCTCCACTGCTGGTGGGAAAGCAAGCTGGTACTACCACCCTGGAAATCAGTCTGGTGCTTCCTCAGAAAACTGGGAATGATACTTCCAGAGGACCCTGCTATACCACTCCTGGGCATATACCCAGAGGATTCCCCAGCATGTAATAAGGCCACATGCTCCACTATGTTCATAGCAGCCCTATTTATAATAGCCAGAAGTTGGAAGGAACCCAGATGTCCCTCAGCAGAGGAATGGATACAGAAAATGTGGTATATATACACAATGGAGTACTATTCAGCCATCAGAAACAATGAATTCATGAAATTCTTAGACAAATGGATGGAGCTGGAGATCATCCTAAGTGAGGTAACCCAGACTTTCGGGAGGGGGGATCCAGGAAAGGGAAAATCACTTGAAATGTAAATAAAGAAAATATTGAATAAAAAAATAAAAAAAGGAAGGGTAGTATCATGCAAGAAAACACAAGGAAGAAAACCCACAGTGACAGCTATGATTTACACAGAGACCCTGGTGCGGACCCATGTCGGACCTATGCTTGCTGCTTCACTGAGTCTCCGTGAGTTCACATGAGTTGTATGCAGCTGCTTTAGAGGGCGAGGTCCTTAGTTCTTAATGCATCTAGGACTTCCCTGATAAACACTTACTAGAGTTTTAGTTCCATTCTAAAACGGTGCCACAGCACCACATTTTCTCAAATTCATCTCTGAAATGGGCTATATGACACCAATGTGTGGACGTCTCTGATGCCCATATTTGTCTTGTTTTCCTCTCTAGGAAGTGGTTAGTGAACTGATAGTGTATCCAGAATTGAAAGACTGTGGCACTAAAAAGTGCACAGGACAAGAAGCAAGAGGATACCTCATCTCCCCAGAGACTTTCCTGGGTGAGTGGGCAGCACTCTTGCTTGTTCTAATTTTGGCTACATAATACTCATGGTGTTGGTTCTGTCTATTGCCAGTTCTCTTTGTGTTCCAGGTTTCTGCTCTCTCCATCTTCCCTACAGCCAAAGTGGTCTATGCAAATGCAGCTGCAAAGTTCACTTGCATATGGAGTTGATGTTGTAGCAAGAAAGCATCGCAGAGTTTAACTGAAGTTTAGGATTGGCTCTGATTTCACATAAGCATATGAAGATGAGGATCCGTGTGTCAGTGTGTGTGTGTGTGTGTGTGTGTGTGTGTGATAGGAATAGAGAAGAAAACAAGCCAGCTTGAATTATGTAATTAAGAGCTGGATTTGAAAAGTGCGTTTGTGTCCACTGTGGAACCTCACTGACTTTCTAGCTCTAACTCCCCCTCCTTTGTCATGAACAAAGACGACACTCCCACTGTTGGGTTCTGCTGCTGGTGTCCATGTCCAAGCCCTCTCAGCTTTTTGTCTCCACTGTAGACAGTGTTTACAGTTGAGGTTACCCTTCTTTCCTGCCAGTGCTTCCAAGACCAGCAAAGAGACTGCCAGTGGTCCTTCCACACAAAGTCTTACACATAAATGTCTTACTCCTTGAGGAGTTAGGAAGGCATCGGCCTGCTCTCCCCTCCTATCCTTTGCTTTTCCCTTGTAATCAAGCTAATGGAACTGCAGCTCGGTCCACAGGCAATTTCTTTGACCGTAGTCAGACAAGAATGTTCACTTTTGATTTCTGAGAATTGTCCCACATGCTCATGGATGTCTCATCTTATTAACCATTTATAATCGTGTTGCATTTGTCATTGTTCATTAAAACATGTATCTAAAATATTTAAAAGCCTAATTCATTGAGAAAGTTCTTTGAGAAGGAGTTGAGGACAGTTGTGATATACCTCGTAGGAAACCTAGCACTCTGGAGGCACAGGCTGGAGAAGCATTGCCCCAGGTTTAGGGCCAGCCTGGTCTACATAATGAGAAAGTCTGAAATAAAGTAAAAGAAAGGCAAAGAAAGAAGTTGCAAGCAACTGACCTACTCAGTGGTTGTCTCTGCCATTTGCCTTTGAGAACACTCTTGTTTCATCATGTAGCTGTGACAAATACCATGACCAAAAGATACTTAGCACAGGAATGAGTTTCTTTCAGCCTATGGTGATAGGCCATTTTTGAGGGAAGTCAGGACTCAAGCAGGATCTTAGCTGAGGTCTTACTTACTGTTCCACAAAGCATTACTTCCAACCATGGAACTCATTTCACAGCCAAAGAAGCACAGCAGAAGTGACAGGGCTGCTGCTCGCTGGCTATCTTTCAGGCGGGTGTGTACTCGGCTAACTTTCACATGCCACTCAAGCCTACCTACCCAGGGGATGGTGCTGCCACAGTGGGCCTTCTACAACAAGGTACAGTCACAATTGTCCTCCACAGGCAGCTCCATAGGCCAATTTGATCTTGGTAGTCCCTCATGGAAACTCCTTTCTCCAGTGACTCTAGGCTGTGTCAAGTTGACTGTTAACTGGGAGGGGCCGTAAAAATTTACCTGTAGGAAGAAAAATTTGGATCACAAATAAATCTGTTATCTAAACGAAGTTTGTTGTCTTTTGAGATAGAGTCTCTTTCTGAACCCTAAGTGTGGCTGGTGCTTCTGAAGGATCAGAGGAATCCTGAGTGCTGGAACAATAGAAAAGTGCTATCATGGCTAACAGAAGATTAAGGCATAAGACTTTACTATCAAATATATTTAATCAGAGAATGAATGGCTACCTAGAAAAAGTCTGATTTGAAGCTTAGTATTTGTATAATTTTGAGTAATGACACAAGCTCCTTGAGTCTGTCATATATAAGTGAGATGATAATAGGCTATTTTAGAACGTCATTGAACTAGGAAAACATGTATGATGTTCCTACCACAGAGTCTGACAAGATAGTTAAGCTTGTACCTGAAAACCACTGGTGTTCAATGTTGGTTGACTTTGTTTCCTTTAAGTTTACACTTGAGGCATTTTCTCGACAGAACAACACTGGGAGGAGTGCTCTGCCATCTTGGCTTTCAGATGCCAGAGAGATCTAACAGACAGAGCCAGGTACGCAGACATAGCCCGATGCTAACATTGCTTGGACATGAGTCTGGCAGGCTTTTGCCTGTACCCAGGGCCTGGACAGCTCGGCGGGCCATCTGTGTGCTAACCCTGTCAGGGGTCATTTGCCCTGCAGACCAAATGGCACTTGGAGGGGCGCTCCCATCTTGGCTCCCAGACGCCAGAGATATCTAACAGAAAGAGCCAGCTACGCAGACATAGCCCGAGGCTAACATCGATTGGGTCTCAGCCTGGCAGGCTTTTGCCTGCACCCAGGGCCTGGTCAACTCTGCAGACCGTTTGTGTGTCAACCCTGTTGGGGGTCGTTTGCCCAGCAGAGTGATCAGCACTGGGAAAAGGTCCCCTCAGCATCTGCCATGTTCGCTCCCTGACAAAGCAGATGGGCAGCACTACTTTCACAGAGACAACCTGAGTAAAGCATTGCTTGGGGCAAGGGCTCCAATGGTACCCAAGAGTAGGGCAGCACCTCAGCAATCTGTGCCAGGGGGAGCCCAGTCATCCAGCGGTGTGGAAATAGCCGTACAGGCTCACAGGAGGTTCAAGCACCAGCCAGTGACAATAAGACTAACTAACTCCAGAGATAACAGGATGGCAAAAGGCAAATATAGGAACGTTACTAACAGAAATCAAGGCAATATGTCAGCATCTGAACCCAATTCTCCAACAACAGCAAGTCCTGGATACCCCAACACACCAGAAAAACAAGATTTGGATTTAAAATCACTGGTCATGTTGCTGTTAGAGGAACGCATAAAGGACATAAGTAAATCTCTTAAAGAAATACAGGGGAACATGAATAAGTTAGAAGCCCTTACAATGGAAAAACAAAAAATCACTTAAAGAAATTCAGGAGACTACAGGTCAACAGATAGAAACCACTAAAGAGGAAACACAAAAATCACTTAAAGAAATGCAGGAGAAATTGAGTCAATAGGCAGAAGTCAAGAAAGAGGAAACACAAAAATCTCTTAAAGAATTATAGGAAAACACAAACAAACAAGTGAAGGAACTTAGCAAAACCATCCATGATCTAAATACAGAAGTAGAAACAACTAAGAAATTGCAAAGGGAGACAAATTTGGAAATAGAAAAGCTTGGAACAAAATCAGGGGCCATAGATGTAAATATCAACAACAGAATACAAGAGATAGAAGAAAGAATCTCAGATGCCTAAGATACCATAGAAACCATTGACTCAACAGTCAAAGAAAATGCAAAATGCAAAAAGCTTGTAACCCAAAATATCTGGGAAATCCAGGGCACAATGAGAAGACCAAACCTAAGGATTATAGGAATAGATGAGAGTAAAGATCTACAATTTAAAGGGTCAGTAAATATCTTCTACAAAATTATAAAAGAAAACTTCCCTAACCTAAAGAGAGATGCCCATGAACATACAAGAAGCCTACAGAATTCTAAACAGACTGGACCAGAACAGAAAGTCCTCCTGGCAAGTAATAATCAAAACACCAAATGTACTAAACAAAGAAGGAATATTAAAGGCAGTAAGAGAAAAAGGCCAAGTAACATATAAAGGAAGACCTATCAAAATTACACAAGACTTCTCACCAGAGACCATGAAAGCATGAATATCCTGGGCAGATCTTATGCGACTGTAAGAGAACACAAATGTCAACCAAGACTACTATACCCAGCAAAACTCTCAAACAACATAGATGGAGAAACCAAGATATTACATGATGAAACCAAATTTACACAATATCTTTCCACAAACCCAGCCCTACAAAGGATAATAGGTGGAAAATGCCAATCCAAGGAGGGAAACTACACCCTGGAAAAAGCAAGATAGTAACCTTCTTTCATCAACCCCAAAAGAAGATAACCACTCAAACATAAAAATAACATCAAAAATAACAGGAAGTAATAATCACTATTCCTTAATATCTCTTAACATCAATGGACTCAATTCCCCAATAAAAAGACAGACTAACAGACTGGATACGTAAACAGAACCCTACATTTTGCTGTGTACAGGAAACACACTTCAGTGTCAAAGACAAAGACTACCTTAGAGTAAAAGGCTGGAAGACAATTTTACAAGCAAATGGTCTTAGGAAACAAGCCAGAGTAGCCATCCTAATATTAGATAAAATTGACTTTCAACCTAAAGTCATCAAAAGAGACAGGGAAAGACACTGCTTGCTGGTCAAAGGAAAAATCCACCAAGAAGAACTCTCAATTCTGAACATTTATGCTCCAAATGCAAAAGCACCCTCATTCGTAAAAGAAACTTTACTAAAGCTCAAAGCACACATTGCACCTAACATAATAATTGTGGGTAACTTCAACACTGCCCTCTCCTCAATGGACTAATCAGGAAAACAGAAACTAAGCAGGGACACAATGAAACTAATTGAAGCTTTGGACCAATTGGATTTAACATATATATATATATATATATATATATATACATACATATATGTATATGTGTATATATATGTGTGTGTGTGTGTGTGTGTGTGTATATATATATATATATATATATATATATATATAAACATTTCATCCTAAAGCAAAAGAAAATATATTCAGCACCTCATGGTACCTTCTCCAAAATTGATCATATAATTGGTCACAAGAAAGAGTTCAACAGATATAAGAATATCGAACTAATCCCAAGCCTCCTATCAGATGACTATGGAATAAGTTGTCTTCAATAGCAACAAAAATCACAAAAAGCCCACATATACATGGAAGCTGAACAATACTCTACTCAGTGATACCTTGGTCAAGGAAGAAATAAGAAAGAAATCAACGACTTTTTAGAATTTAATGAAAATGAAGGCACAACATACCCAAATTTATGGGTCACAATGAAGGCAGTGCTAAGTGGAAAGCTCATAGCCCTGACTGTCTCCAAAAAGAAATAGGAGAGAGCTTACACTAGCAGCTTAATGGCACACCTGAAAGTCTTGGAACAAAAAAAGCTAATTCACCCAGGAGGAGTAGAAGACAGGAATCAAAGTCAAGGCTGAAATCAATCAAGTAGAAACAAAGAGAACCATACAAAGAATCAACAAAACCAGGAGCTGGTTCTTTGAGAAAATCAACAAGATAGATAAACCCTTAGCCAGCCTAATCAGAAGGCACAGAGACAGTATCCAAATTAACAAAATTAGAAATGAAAAGGGGGATATAACAAGAGACTGAGGAAATTCACAAAATCATCAGATCCTACTACAAAAACCTTTACTCAACAAAAGTGGAAAATCTGGAGGAAAAGGACAATTTCCTAGACAGATACCAAATACCAAAATTAAATCAGGATCAAATAGATCACTTAAACATTCCCATAACCCCTAAAGAAATAGAAGCAGTCATTGAAAGTCTTCCAACCAAAAAAAGCACAGGACCAGATGGTTTTAGTGCAGAATTCTACCAGACATTCAAAGAAGACCTAACACCAATACTCTTCAAAATAGAAACAGAAGGAACACTACCCAACTCATTCTATGAAGCCACAATCACGCTGATACCAAAACTACACAAAGGTCCAACAAAGAAAGAGAACTTCAGACCAATTTCCCTAATGAATATCAGTGCAAAAATACTCAATAAAATTCTTGCCAACCGAATCCAAGAACACATCAAAACGATCATTCACCATGATCAAGTAGGCTTCATCTCAGAGATGCAGAGGTAGTTCAATATATGGAAATCCATCAATGTATTCCACTACATAAACAAACTCAAATTAAAAAACCATATGGTCATTTCATTAGGTGGTTAAAAAGCATTTGACAAAAATCAGCAAGCATCCTTTCATACTAAAAGTCTTAGAAAGAACAGGAATTCAAGGCCAATATCTAAACACAGTAAAAGCAATATAGAGCAAACTGGTAGCCAATATCAAACTAAATGGAGAGAAACTTGAAGCAATCCCACTAAAATCAGGGACTAGACAAGGCTGCCCTCTCTCTCCATATCTTTTCAATATAGTATTTGATGTTCTAGCTAGAGCAATTAGACAACATAAGAAGATCAAAGGGATACAAATTGGGAAAGAAGAAGTCAAACTATTACTATTCACAGATGATATGATAGTATACTGCAGTGACCCAAAAAACTCCATCAGAGAACTCCTATAGCTGATAAACAACTTCAGCAAAGTGGCTGGTTAAAAATCAACTCAAGCAAATCAGTAGCCTTCCTATACTCAAAGGATAAGTAGGTCGGTCGAGAAAGTAATTATGGAAATGACACCCTTCACAATAGCCACAAACAATATAAAGTATCTTGGTGTGACTCTAGCCAAACAAGTGAAAGATCTGCATGACAAGAACTTCAGGTCTCTGAAGAAGGAAATTGAAGAAGACTTCAGAAAAAGGAAAAATCTTCTATGCTCGTGGATTGGCAGGATTAATATAGTTAAAGTGGCCATCTTGCTAAAGGCAATATACAGATTCAATGCTATACCCATCAAAATCCCATCTTTATTCTTCATAGAGATAGAAAGAGCCAGTCTCAAATTCACCTGGAACAACAAAAATCCCAGGATAGCTAAAACTATTCTCAACAGTAAAAGGACTTCTGGGGTAATCAGTATCCCAGACCTCAAGCAATACTACAGAGCAATAGTGTTAAAAACTGCATGGTATTGGTACAGAGACAGGCAGGTGGATCAATGGAATAGGAATGAAGACCCAGAATTGAACCCATACACCTATGGACACTTGATCTTCTACAAAGGAGCTCAAAACATCCAGTGGAAAAAAGAGTCTTTTCAACAAATGGGGCTGGTCTAATTGGACATCAGCATGCTAAAGAATGAAATTGATCCATTCTTATCTCCTTATACTAAGATCAACTCCACGTGGATCAAGGACCTCCACAAAAGCCAGACACACTGAAACTGATCAGAAAAAAAAAACTGGGGAAGACCCTTGAGGGCATGGGCACAGGGAGAAAGTTCCTGAACAGAACACCAATTGCTTATGGGCTAAGATCAATTGAGGGGGAGAGGAATTATGGGACATATGGTGGGGGGAGGAACTGGGAAAGGGGAAAGCCTTTGGAATGTAAACATAGAATATAGAAAATAAAAATTAAAAAAAAAAGAATTGACAAATGGGACCTCATAAAATTACAAAGTTTCTGTAAGGCAATGGACACTGTCAATTGGACAAAATGGCAATCAACAAATTGGGAAAAGTTCTCCACCAACCCTACATCTGACAGAGAGCTAATATCCAATATATACAAAGAACTCAAGAAGTTAGAACCCAGAAAACCAAATAACCCTATTAAAAATGGGGTACAGAGCTAAACAATGAATTTTCACCTGAAGAATTACGAAAGGCTGAGAAGCACCTTAGGAAATGTTCAACATCATTAGTCATTAGGGAAATGCAAATCAAAACAACCCTGAGATTTCACCTCACACCATTCAGAATGGCTAAGATTAAAAACTCAGGAGACAGCAGGTGTTGGTGAGAATGTGGAGAAAGAGGAACACTCCTCCACTGCTGGTGGGATTGCAAGCTGGTACAACCACTCTGGAGATCAGTCTGGTGATTCCTCAGAAAACTGGCCATGACACTTCCAGAGGACCCGTTATACCACTCCTGGGCATATATCCAGAGGATTTCCTGGCATGCAATAAGGACACATGCCCCACTATGTTCATAGCAGCCTTATTTATAATAATCAGAATCTGGAGAGAACCCACATGTCCCTCAATGGAGAAATGGATATAGAAAATGTGGTATATTTACACAATTTACTACTCAGCAATTGAAAACAATGAATTCATGAAATTCTTAGACAAATGGTTGGAACTGGAAAATATCCTAAGTGAGGTAACCCAATCACAAAAGAACACACATGGAATGCAGTTACTGATAAGTGGATATTATCCCAGAAACTCTGAATACCCAAGATACAATTAACATATAAATAATTCCCAAGAAGAAGGAAGGAGAGGGCCCTGGTCCTGGAAAGGCTTAATGCCTGTAGGGGATTACCAGGACAGAGAAATGAGAGGGGGTGATTGGGGAAGGGGCAGAGGGAAGAGGGCTTATGAGACTTATGGGGAGGGGGTGACCGGGAAAGGGGAAATCATTTGGAATATAAACAAAGAATGTAGAAAATTAAAAAAAAAGAAGTTTACACTTTAAGAGGAAAGGCTGCCATCAATGCTTGTGGTAGAACATTAGTCAAAGTAAGCATTGATGTGCTAGTGTGATTAGCGGCCGTGACAGTGCTGCAGCTATCCCTGGCAGCATGAACAACTCGTGAGGTCAGGAGTGCTCACTATAGGCCAGGCTGTGTCATGGCCTTTAAGTTCATTTTGTCAATCGAAGAATTCTGTGGAAAGTTTTTATTTCTGCAAAGTACCCACGTGTGGCATGCAGGGGTCAGTTTTACAGTTTTGCAAATGGACATTGCTAGTGATCCACTGCTAGGAAGATGAGCTGGGATTCTTCCTCAGGCCACCACAGGTGGTATCACAGGGTATGTGCCACAGGCCCTTGGATGTAAAAATGCTTGGCCTATCAGAGAGGGAGATATAATTTCTGTGAGAAAGGGAAAGTGTAAGGGCCTGTATGAACTGGGCCTTGAAAGACAGAGGTAGAGATTTCAGTGTTTAACGTGTCAAGAGCCTGCTTAGGAGAAGAGTATAATATCTTAGAGATGAGAGTCCATTCCAGGGCGTGCAGAAGCACTGGGCAGATGTCTCTGTTGGTAGAGCATTTACCATGCAACCCTGATGTGTTCAGATCCTCAGAATCTACATCCATTCTGGATGGGCACAGCAGCATGATTGTATTTGGAGGTGAAGACAGGCTTCCCAGAGAAGCTGGCTGGCTACACAAGCTGGATTGGGGAATGCCAAGTTCAGTGAGTTACCTTGCCTCAGTAAATATAGTGGAGAGCAATTGAGAAGGACCTCACATTGACCTTTGGCATCCAATATGAACTCACATACATACACAAGAACCCTCACACACATGCACATATGTAAATGCATATCACAGCATACTTGGACCAGTCAGCGAAGTGGGGAATAACGAGATATGCCGCAGGAAACCAGACACAAGTCCCTTCAGCTGGAACTGGATTGATGTGTTTCCAACACATGTAACTGTTTATAGTGAACAAGCCAAGGTTCTGACATGCCAACATTACAGGGAGCAAACACTGTAGAAAGGCTGCTGGCGGTGCCAGGGAACCAGCTAAGAGGCCAAGAGAAGCTGGGGAGGGCATCCGTGCGGGAAGGTCCTGCTGGAGGAAGGCCTGGCGAGATACTGAGACAGCATCTTTCCTCCGGAAGGCCAGGGTGGGAGACAAGGGCTAACAGTGGGCTACGACTGTGCGGGACGGTGACAGGAAGTGGAGGGGAGGCATTCATTAGAGACAAGGTAATGCATTTGGACTTAGTCTTCAGAATGAAAGATTCATCATTCCTCGCCTGATTATTTTAAGAGGCAAGAACTTTCTCTTTTTAGTCCAAAACTTCAAAGCAGCTTTGGGCATAAAGGATGTGAGCTCTTTTCTCTCAGAGCACACCTTGGCTCTCCCCGAGCTCTCGCTGCGACCGACCAGTTTCCCACAGCTCAGGCTGTGTGCGCCACGTGGCTTCCCTGCGACTGCTTTGCTGAAACTTTCGCCTCTCCTTAGACAAGGTTTTGGACTTGCCTATTTCAATGCTGTTCCTTCTGTATGTTTCCCCTCTCAAACTGTAACAGTGAGTACTTAGCTCTCATTCCTCTAGTGTACCAGAAATGACACAGATACAACTGGTGATCTTGCCAAGAAAAAAAACAAAACAAAACAAAACAAAAGAAACCAGAAAACCAATCTACTCTCTAAGAATCTGAAATGAAAGTTGAAAAGGAGGCTCTGCTGGTGAGGCTGCTAATTCCTAAACCTGATAGTGTGAGTTGGGTAATCCTGAATGCAAAAAGAAAAGGAGAGCAGACTCCCCTCCTGTAGGCTGCTGCGCTCTGACTCCTGCTGATAAGCTGAGGCATTCATACGCATGCCCACACTTGGGAGGGCACACAGGAGGGCACACACACACACACACGCACACACACACACACACACACGCACGCACACACACACACACGCACGCACGCACGCACGCACGCACGCACGCGCACACGCGCACACGCACGCACACACACATGCACACACACACACATGCACACGCGCGCGCACGCACGCACGCACGCGCACACGCACGCACACACACATGCACACACACACACACGCGCGCGCGCGCGCACGCACGCACGCGCACGCGCACGCGCACGCGCACACACACGCGCACGCACGCACACACACATGCACACACACACATGCACACGCGCACACGCACACACACACACACACACACGCGCGCGCACACACACACACACACACACACACACGAACACACACACAATGTCATAAAATTTTAAATAAATATAAACTAAGCAAAAACAAAGCTTTAATTTGTGTGGTTTTAAATTTTCTATTTGAGGGAAAATAAAAATTTCTAGTGTACGCCTTTAAAATTCTCGTGGAGAATGACACATTCTGGAATCTTGCTTTGACACCAGGTACTGTTCTGCCACTCATAGTGTGCGTCAGACGGATTTCTTAATGTTATAAGCCTGGAATAAGGGTAATAACCTTTAAAAGGCGGTTGAAGGTCATCCTGACCTAATCTTATAGATGATTATTATAATTTTAAAAATTATTTCTTCCCCGCGCGTTTCCTTCTCTAGTATCTTGAAGCTCTTTGTATAGTCTCCTTCACAGCTTTGCTTTGTATTATAATACATGATCTGTCTTTTATCCACACTACATGATTTTGGAGACATGCATGTACCATTGACAGTACAATCTTGGGCACAAACAAAATCCTGAGTACCAGTAAAAATTTTTAGCTTTAAAAAAATGTATTTAACAGTTGATATTATTTCTGCCTTCAAGTGTTTAACCCGATATAATTTATGTTTTCCATGTTCAATTTTAAAATTCATTCACGTATTCAGTCATTTGTTTTGCGGTGCTGGTGATGGAGCCCAGGGCCTTGCACTTGCCCGTTCTTTGCTAGCAGCCCCTACCAGGACACATCAGTGCACACATGAAGGGGCACAGGTGAGCAAAGGCCATGGAGATTAGCACAAAGCAAGGAGATGGGAGCTTTCACCACTGAGATCCTTGCTTCTGCTCAGAAATGTGTCAGTACCTCAGTGGGAGAGGTGATCTGGAATGGCAGTATCTCTGCCAGCTTAAAGACTGTTTCAGAACTGCTTGGAAATCCCACATGAGACCCGGGATTGGGAAAATAACAGCAGCCTAAGATTATGTGATACTTATTGGTAATATCACGGTAGTAGCGATGAGTTGACATCCAGTTATCTCTGAAAATTGAGATTTAGAGGACAACTTGATTTGAGCTTATTTAAAGGACTTATTAAAATAGGCACAATAAGGTCTGAAAAACTGAATAGTAAAAAAGGAGCTTCCAATATCAACCCCCCTCCCTCCCCCCACCCTGAGCTCCCAGGGAATAAGCCATCGACCAAGGAGTACACATGACTCCAGCTGCTTGTAGCAGAGGAATGCCTTGTCGGACATTGATGGGAGGGGGGGTCCTTGGTTCAGTGAAGGCTCAAAAGATGCACCAGTGTGGGGAAATGGGGCTGGGAGTTGGGTGGAGGAACATCCTCATAGAAGTGGACAGGATGGGAGGGAGGATGGGTTAGGGATTTTCTGGGAAGGGGGAGACCACGAAGGGGAATGGTATTTGAAATGTAAATAAAAAATATATTCAATAAAAAATGAAGCTTCCAACTA
>OZ030017.1:85282918-85285418 GCA_964023405.1 Apodemus agrarius
CTTTCCTGGGTTTGGGGAAGGAAGGAGCTTGAGGCCCCATGATGGAACCCAAGCAACCCAGGAAAGGAGAGAGAAGGTGGAAACACAACTCAGTGACATACGTATATTTTAAAAACAGCATTACAGAGACATTATAGACAGGGCTTAGGCTGCAGGATGAGGGACCACAAGCTTATAAGAGCAGTGGAGATTAAGACTTGTGGATTCCTGACTGTGACCTGTAAACAGGGACTCGTGACTGCAGAGATGAGGAAACCTCCTGCCTCTCCTGGCCAGAGTGTGACAGTGGCTGCACTGACTACAGGGAAGCGGATTTCCACCAACAGAAGAGAGGACCTGTCACAGGCGAGTTCTGGAAACACAGAGCCAGCCCTCAGGCACTCCACAAACCTTAGGATCTAAGGGTGTCTGTCTGCCCAGCACTTAGCACTGATAACATTTCACTTACATTTGCTCAGGAGAAATGTTGAATTTCAAGCATGCAGCAAGAAGAAGAATCATCTGTCTTTTTAAAAAGTGCAGTCCTAATTAGTTCTACTCTTGCTGTAAAGTGTCAGTTAAACAGAAAAAATAAAATAAAACCCTTTCCCTAACAACCTGCTGATTGAAGAGTTTGCACACTACACAAGCGAGAGGCCGGGATCGCTGGCTCCTTGGTGTGGAACAGTGATGGTTATTAGGGAATTACAGTCAGCTTTCCCGGCTTTGATGCTGGCATTTTCTCCCCTTCTGATATTTAAATACCATGTAATAGTGCCACGGAGATGTTCAGATGTTACTAGTGGGAGCTGCACTGGCAGTTACAATTCTTACACATTATTATGTCAGTAAAGGAACCGGGGTTTCTCTGGGATGGAAAATATGCAAAACTGCGTTTATTATCTTGTTTTCTTATGGTCCTTTTCATCTTCCCTAGTAAGGCATCGCCAGAGGAAATTAACATAAACTCAGGGTTTGTTATTAGACTATAAGGCGAAGAACCATTTAACAGCAATGAAGCTCCTTAATCCACTTTAGGGAGAAGGATTTTGCAAGTGTGTCTGCGCTAAGTGTTAACAGTAAGCGAAGGTTAATGAGCGAAGGAAAATGAAAGCCTTATTAAGACGACATCTGCCCTGATATGTCTGATGGCTTCCAATCTGACCTGTCAATTTAAGTAATGGAATTGTTTAGAACATTCAGATTAGAATTAAAGAAAGAGGCAAAAACCTATTTCCACAAGTTCATTCAAAATAAATAAGGCGCTCACTGGCTGATTCTATATTACATCAATCTGATTGCACTCTGTATGATAAAATATGCCTTACCATAAAACCCTGCTGGGAGAAGTGTTTAATCAGATGCCTTTGATATGGTTTGAGTGAAAGCTACTTTGGACTCAAAAGAGTCAAAGAGAAAACTTCCTTGCTTCCGCACTCAGTTTTAATCCACCGTGGTGGTCCATGGTCTCTCTCTAAACAGCCCACCCTTAATCTGCTCTTAAATAAAAGCAGGACCTGACTGGTGGGAATTTTAGGCTCATCTTCAGAATCCTTGGAGAAAATATTTTGGTTAACAATCAGGTTCATACCCAGCTCAATTCTTAGTCAATCACTAATCAAGTCAAAATAAAGATTGTCTGATGGCAGGGATTTAATAGGCTCAAGTGACTACATTTAACAACCCCTCAATAACAAAGTTAAATTACTCTTTTAAATAGCTTTGTTTGACTTCCTAGGAAGCTAAATGGACACATTTGTTTCCCCGAAAAAAATCTCTATTTCAGTAACTAACCTTGAACAGTGTGTGAGTTTTGACATAGAAATCACAGATGAGGCGAAAGGGTGAATAACTTACTTTTCTCCTCCTACCATGGAGTAAATGCGTTCTGCTTTTGTATTTTCCCCAAGCTTGCTTCTGGAGTTGTGGGGTTCCCTCTTGCTGCCAGCTCCCTCTGGATGTCAGTGCAATTTAGAGTAGTCCTCCCCTTGCCAGGCTGAAATCAGTCTTTAAATTATAATCAACTCTAAAAGAGACTTGTGGATGCAATGAATTTAGTCCAGAAAGTCTAAGGAGGCAGGTTTTGCTTCCCTACTGACGAGTCTGAGTGCTTCTCTCTGGGTGGGGTTTTTGAGTTAGACCCAGCTAGCCACCAAATAGCTGATATGCCCTTACAGACTTGATAAAGGAGCTGGGATGAAAGACCTCACATCTGGGAGGCGATCAGCAGGCGGTGATGGGTGGCGGTGGGAGGGAGCAGGGTAGCCAAGCCAAGGGAGCTGGCGGTTGGCCTCGGCTGTGATGGACAGACAAAGGATGCTGGCCAGGAACAACAGTTGAAGCCCTAAGGGATTTCTTAACTGAATCCAACTGCTAAGGACTAATCACAGCATTGTACAGTAAGGGATAAAGTTCTTTGGACATAATCACCTCAGAGACAGTTGAAAACAATCTAGCGCAGACATCTACAAGCTACTGAGATATTTTAGAAAAATAACGTAAAAGGCTAACAAATTGCATG